>JACEIK010000942.1:0-69768 GCA_018107945.1 Datura stramonium | reverse complement strand
ACTGAGCACGTTTTATCATACAATATCAATATGTAATGACCCATTCACTCGTTATAGCATTTTGACGATATTGACTTAAAAATTCAAAAATTTTATGGGTCTTATTTTATTTTCTGGGAATATTGAAATTAAATTTTGTAATGAATTAATGAGCTATACTCAATCATGAATAAATGCCCTCGGTCACCGAGCTGACCTCGTCCTCTCGGAAGGACACAATCCATCGAATTTGGCAAAGAACTCACGGCGATCTCTGGGAAAAGAGCTTCAAGCCTGATTTCTGGTGGCGCACCCTCCACACAAGCACCGCCCGACGAAGGGGGGACGAGGAAAGCTACAGGCCCAAAACCTTCGACCCTTCTTTCTAAATGGGGGTGCCCATTTAAAACATATATATATTTGTGGGCTCAGGCGGCAGGGCCACTGTGGTGGACACTTCTTTGTTGTAGTGGGACCACTGCAACGCAACAAATCATTACCGCAACGGAAGAAACGGACCAGAACCCCCGTGTTTTTTCTACTTTTAAGACCCAGATCCTATTGTAACAAGGATTAGTCATTAAAACGCTCTGGAACAGAAGTTTAGTTATTAATATAAGAAAAAGAAATAGGGTGGCTATGGAAAGACAAGGATTCAGCCATCCTCTCTGACGATTCTCTGCAAGAACACCGGGGCTCGAAGCAAGAATGCAACCCCATCATTTCTTGCCAATAACATGGCCTTCAGGTAGGTTATGGTTTACCTTCGTGTTAGACTTCTATTAGTAATTTGTATATATATGTATGATTGATGTGCTATTTAATGAGTAAAACAAAGAAATATAATGCTGAGAACGACCGGTACAAAACCATAGTAAAATAACTGCTAAAGATGGGGAAAGAAATCCGAAGAGCAAGAAAAAAAAAGGTGATGAATACTATGCTATAATTACCGAATAAGGATAGTGCCTTGATGATAGATTGTTGATAATAAGTTCCAAATAGCATATCTAGACGGAGTATTCTTAATAGTATATCCGGGAAGGGTATTCCTAATTGTATAGTACTAACTACTATAAGTAGAAAGATGGGTACTAATATGAAATTTTAATAAAGAATTGTCAAGTTAAGGACGAAGTCGGAAGAACTTGAACATCGTGTGACCATGAAATTGATAACGAGATAATAAATATGATAGATACGGAGAATTTACTGCGACTAGCTGTATCTTGAAATAGGGGTGACTTGATAGACGAGTTATTCATAAGGAATACTGTACCTGAATAATGAAATATCATGAGGTTGAACCAATAAACAACGAAGAGCAAACTATGATGTAAGAATACACAGATATGAGTGTAAGTATATTAACACCTTTGTGTGCCTATGGATGTATAACTAATTTCCCACACTTTTACTTAACTGAAACTCGAAATCGTGAGAATAGTGTCACACCCCAATTTTTTTCTCGTTCCTGCTTTAAAGAAAGAGGAGTTTGAAAAGGGTTCTTCCAATTAAAGTGATGTTTTGAAAAGGGATTTTTTTTTTTTATAGAGTCGTCACTTGGAATGGAATTTTGGTGTTCCTAGTCACCTTTATTGAATCCCCAATCAGAAGTAAGTTGACTCTTTATTTTCCGTCTGCTAACTAGAAATACAAGTAAGGAATTTTGTTGACCGAGGAGAAGGTATTAGGCATCCCGCATAGTCCCGTGGTTCTATCACGGTCGCTTTATCAACTTATACCTGACTTAAAATTAATATTGAATATATTATTTAAATTAATTATTCCTATAATTAATTTAAATATTGTTGAATTTTTAATAGTCTCAACCAAGATGCGTAACTACATTCTTAGTCTTGACATACAACAGTCTAGAAGCGCAATATCTTTCTTTGCTCGTATGCATTACACCTACTAAACCCTGCCTAAACATCTTTGATGTGATTTGGTGAACGTTAACTATTAAAACAAATTGGCCAAGATGTATAATCACATTCATGTTTTTATTTTTCAGAGGTCTCAAAAAATATAAAATGATATTCTCAATTAAAATCAAATTTAATTACAAAATAATAACAATAATAATAATAATAATAATCGAGACATTTATATTGTAGAGTATCTTCAACATGACCCCTTCTCTCTCGGCGTATTTTAGCTAAAGTGCGCCAACCATGGGCAAGAGGTCTAGGAAGCCATCGTTGAAGGCATTGATTGCGAAGGAAGCTCAAAATTCTAAAGAAGGGCAGCGTGGGCAAAAACCAGGAGCAGCAATATGTGAGGAAATTAGGCAAGTGGAGGCAGATCCTTCCAAAGTTCGAATTGGATCGACGGGGTCACTTGCGCCTAGTGTTCTAGGATGTGGCGAACCATTTGGTCCTGCTAGTGGAAAAAGGAAGAGTGGAAGCCCACTCACTAGTAGTGAAAGACCCGCAGTGATCTTTAATAGAACAATAATGGAGAAAAAGGGATCAAAATGCAGCAAAAAGAAGTACAACAAAAATGGATGGACGTAGTACTAGATACAGGAGGGACAAGGAAGACAGATCCTCGAAGCACAAGTAGGAAATCATGGGCTGAGGAGGCTGAAAAGGAAGCTAGGAAGTCAGTAAGCAGGGGATCAGTATGGGATACTTTTGACATTGCAAAGGTAGTAAATGCAGGTTTCAAGCTAGACTATGTGGCACCAACCATACAAGGTGAGTCATCCTTTTTTGAAATTGACATGGAGGATATTAACTCGGAGATTGAGTATTGGAAGAATTCAATAGTTTGTTATATGTTGGGTGCACATCCCCCATTCACTGTATTTAAAGGATATATTCAGAGAATGTGGGGTAAACATGGTATTAACAAAACTGTTATGCTTAAAAATGGTGTGATGTTGGTTCTATTTGACACTGCTATGGGGAAAAATGAGGTAATCCAGGAAGGTATCTTCCATTTTGATAATAAGCCGCTAATAGTGAAAGCATGGTCCCCAGAAATGGAATTCGCAAAAGATGAGTTGTATTCTGTTTCTATATGGATCAAACTGCCAGGGCTGGACTTCAAGTATTGGAGCCAAAAAGGCTTGAGTAAAATTGGGAGTTTGATAGGTAAGCCACTGATGGCTGACTCTAAAACGGAGAAGAAAAATGGGTTATACTATGTCGTGTTGTTAGTTGAGGTAGAGATGAATGCTAGTCTGCCAGATTCTGTGATATTCCGGAATGAGAAAGGAAGACTAACTGAACAGAGAGTAACATATGACTGGAAGCTAATATTGTGCAAGTACTTTGATAAATATGGTCATTCCATGGATGTATGCAGGAAGAACAATGGTGTTAGGGACCCAAAGAAGCTTGAGAAGACATCAGGAAGTACTGTGGAGGATGTACTGGCCTCTTAAAGGATGTTAAGGAGCAGATAATAGATGTTGTTCAGGATAAAGAAAGGCCTATACAGAGTCTGGATGAGCTGGAAATTGGTCAAACCTCTAGTCATGGTACTGTGAGGGATTCACAAGTAGCAGGGACCACTAGAAATGCTGAGTGGGTTACACCTCTTAAATATAGGAGTATAGAGTTGTTGCACAAAGATTAGGAGGTTATCAGTCATAACGGCTTTCAGGTATTGCTTAAGCAAGAGACTCCGCAAGTTGAACTAAGGCCTTGATCTGTTGGAAATGCAGGGAATCAGACCATTCCATTGAAAGGGAATGGTTAATATTCTTAGCTGGAATGTAAGGGGTTTAAATGCCCCTAATAAGTAGAAGGAGGTTAAACTCTGCAATGAGGAAAGAGTGGGGTTAGTTGGGCTATTGGAAACGAAAATCAAAACAAATAAAATAGAGCAAGTTGCTACAACACTCTTTGGGGGGTGGAAATATTTGACAAATCTGGATCATCACTATAATGGTAGAATCTGGATCACTTGGAAACCAGATCAATACCATTTAGTGCCAGTAAGTATGAATGCTCAGACTGTTACTTGTGAAGCAACTTACTTACCTCTCTAGATTACTTTTGTGATAACATTTGTTTATGCATATAATACCAAGGAGGAAAGAAAAAGTCTATGGGATTATTTGATGCAAGTGAATGGAACAGTAAAGGAGGCTTGGTTGGTCTTGGGAGATTTTAATTCTGTGCTCCATAAAGAGGACAGAATTGGGGGTAATCTTGTGACATGGGCAGAGGTTGAAGATTTTGCCCATTGTATAGAAGAATGTGGACTGATTCTACCACCTTATCAAGGAGGAAAGTATACATGGAATGATAAAAATGGGATGGATAGAATTTTCTCAAGAATAGACTGGATTTTTATTAACCAGAAGTGGTTAGATACTATGCCTTCAAGTAGAACTGTGTTTTTACCTGAAGGAATTAGTGATCATTGTCCAGCCAAAGTGATGTTAATAGTGGAGAGGAAGAGGAGACCATCTTTTCAGTTTTGTAATGTGTGGAGTACATACCCTCAATTTCTGAATATAGTTCAATCTAGCTGGGAGGTGACAGTCCAGGGGTGTAAGATGTTTCAGGTAGTAAAGAAGATGAAGTTGCTGAAGAGTTCTCTAAGGAAGTTGAACACACAAATATAGTCAATAAGGCAGAGGAGGACAGGAAAGCTTTGAAGCAAGCACAAATACAGTTGCAAGATCAACCATTAAATAGGGCAGTCCAGCAGTTAGAGAAGGAATGTTATGAAAAACTCAGACAGTCTTGTTATTTGGCAGAGATGCTTTTGCAGCAACAAAGTAAGGCTACATGGCTGAGGCTTGGGGATGACATCACTAGGTACTTCCATGCAGTCATTAAGCATAAGAGATTAAGACAAGCAATAATACAACTGAAGGATGAGTCTGGGACCAGGAAAACTGATCCTGAAGTCATTGCAAACATCTTTGTGGATTTTTACAAGTCCTTGCTAGGCAGGAAGGCAGCTTATAGAAGAAAAACCAGTAGTTATATTCTGAGGGCTGGTACAATCTTGACCATAGAACAACAACTCAGACTGCTAACCCCCGTTACTATAAATTAGCAATATTCTCTATTGACAATAATAAAAGTCCAGGGCCTTGATGGTTATGGGGCTGGTTTTTTCAAATCAGCATGGAGTATAGTGGGGGAGGATGTAACTGTAACAATACTGGATTTTTTTTAAAATGGGAAGTTGCTTGCACAGTTCAATGCCACAAATATTGCTCTTATTCCAAAAGTAGACATGCCTGATATGGCCAGCCAGTTCAGACCTATCTCATGTTGCAATGTGGTATATAAATGTATTTCCAAGCTGATATGTAGTAGATTGAAGGAAGCAGTTGGGCATTTAGTGGCAGATAACCAATTTTCTTTTGTCCAAGGAAGATCTATGCTACATAATGTGCTAATATGCCATGATATTCTTAGACATTATAATAGGAAGACAACTCCTAGATGTCTAATGAAGATAGATCTTCGGAAATCCTATGATATGGTAAGTTGAGAATTCTTGGTGGAGGTATTAGAGGGGTATGGATTTCCAACCAGATTTTTCAAATTAATTATGACCCCTGTTACATCTCCCAGGTTCACCAGTAAAAGTAAATGGTGAAGGATATGAATATTTTAAAGGGGGGAGAGGGTTAAGACAAGGTGATCCTGCCTCACCACTGTTATTTGTTCTAGTCATGGAGTATCTGTCCAGAACATTAAAGTGTATGAGCAAACTGCCTAATTTCAAGTTTCATCCTATGTGTAAGACACTCTAGCTGACTCACCTTATTTTTGCGGATGACCTGATGATATTCTGTAAAGGTGAGGTAAAATCTGTTCAAAGAGTGAAAGAAACTCTAGAGCATTTTAGTGCAGCCACAAGTTTGGTAGCTAACTTAGAGAAATCTAGTATTTTTCTAGCTGGTATGGTGGATCAGATTAAGGAGCACCTGGTTAATTTGATAGGGTTCACTCAGGAATCTCTGCCTATTAAATATTTAGGTCTTCCCCTTCTTCTAAGAAATGGAGTAAGTTGGACTGCCAATCACTCATAGGGAAAATAACTGGGGGGAATAAGTACTACTAATGCTAGAAATCTCTCCTATGCAGGAAGGCTGCAAGTGATATTAGCTGTGTTTTTCTCAATACATAGCTTTTGGGGTTCAATGTTTATCCTTCCACAAAGAGTGGTGACAGAAGTTGATTTGAAGTGCAGAGAATATCTTTGGGAAAGTACAGTAGATAAGAGGAAGATTTCTTTGGTGCCATGGGACAGAGTGTGTACTTCTAGGAAATATGGAGGCTTAAATTTAAAAGGTTGTGCACAATGGAATATTGCTTCAGTTGGGAAGCTCCTCTAGCAACTTGCATCTAAGGAAGACTCTATTTGGATGAAATGGGTCCATGGTGTTTATTTGAAGACTGATACTAATATTTGGACACATAACCCACCTCTAGATAGTAGTTGGTACTGAAGGAAACTTAATTCACTGAAGGCGAAAATGCAAGAGTGGTACACTCAAGGATGTCACAATCTCATTGCTAAAGGGGATTACTCAATTCTAAGGAGTTACAATGCATTATATGGGGCTCTGGTGAGGTGGGATATTGCGGAGCTGGTTTGGAATTCTGTATCTCCTCTTAAACACAGGTTTATGATGTGGCTAGCAGTGCAAGGAAGACTGCTAACAAAAAGTAGGCTTGCCTATATGCACATACATGTTGAAGACTCAGATTGCTGTTTATGTAGAGCAAAAGCTGAGGAAACCATCCAGCATTTGTTTAATGAATGTGAATGGTTCAAGGAGGTCAGAATGGAAGTATTAGAGTGGTTTGGAGTTAAGTTACCTGCTCGACAGATTAAAGAGACACTGGAGATAATTTTGAAGAGGAGATGAAAGAGTTTTAAGAAGGAAATAGTAGCAGCAATTATGGGAGGGCTAATATACCACACATGGAGGGCCAGAAATGAGATAATATTCAAAGGACGGACTATTAGTAGATCTGCAATTGTGGAACAGATTAAGCTAGAAATTGTAGATAAGATTGAGTTGTTTAAATCTTTAAAAAAAGGGAAGCTAGGTGTAGGTTTTTTTGGCAGAAGTTTTGTACGTAGTTTGTGGTCTGAGGCCTCTGATTACCATTGTGGTGTTGAGGTGCTATTAGGATGTATGTTTTTTTTGTTGTCAATGGTAATTTCACATTGTTATAAAATAAAAAAAAATAATAGTAATAGAAAATAGTAATAGAAATAGTAGTAATAATAACAATAATAATAATCAAATTTCTTCGTCTACTATTACAACTAGTCTATATTTCTAATAAAAGATGCTAAAATTATTCATCTAATTTCTTCATCTACTACAAATAAAGAATAAAATTTTGATAAAATAGCAAGTAAACAAATAGTTAAATAACTTAAACATCAAATTAATATAATTATGATATTAAATTATACAAAAATTAAATGTTACCTTTTGTTAAAATTAATTCACAATAAAAAATAACTTTTCTTTTTTTTTTTCCTTTTTTTTTAAAAAACTTTGGTCGTGCCTTCTTATCTTTCTCTTTTTTTTTCCTTTTTTATCCTTTTCTGTTTTGACTTCTGCTTCTTTCTTTTCTTCCTTTTTCTTTTCTTTTCTGGTCGTCTTTTTCTTTTTCTGTTCCCCCTTCTCCCCCCTCCCTCCTTTTTTTTCAAATTGCTAGCCAAGTTTGTTTACTTTTTTTTAAGCTGTTAAAAATATCAACAAACAAATAGTCAAATAAAACCTAAATCTTGGAAGTTTTATTTTCTTAATTATACTAACAATAAAATTAAAAAAATATTATATCTTCTAAAGCTTAATAATCTTGAAATTCATGGAAAAGATCACTATTAATTTATTTTAAATGCAAATTCACTTCAAATTTATCTAACTCAAATCAATGTATTTCATTATTTAAGTTAACATCCAAACATGCCAACTCAAAGTATAAGTGAACAAACACACGAATACAATTTAACAACATGCTCATTAATAACATAATTCAATTGAAACTAGAGATGCAAATACAAATAAATTTTTGCATATCAAATAACATCATGATCATGGAATGAATGAATAAGAGTGAACTTTTTAGTGGAGACTAAAATTTCAGCTACAATCAATTCAAATACGAGTAGCAGGACCTTGACTCTCTTCTCTTCTCTTCTTTTCCCGTTCTCTTTGTTGTTCTCTAAAAAAGAAACTTGTTTGCTCCCTTCGTTTTTACTTCTCGTGTGTATGTAGGGTCTTCTTTTTTTTTTCCAATCGTGTTGTTGGGTGTTTATATTGTTGTTGTGTGGGCAAAAGATGAGGGATGTGGGGGAATGAAATTGATTTTTAGGTGAGAGTTTTAGGGTGAGGAAAAAAATGGGAGGGGGAGTTAGGAGGAGTTTTTGGGTGAGAGTTTTAAGGATGAGGAAAACCTCAGTGAGTGGGATAGTGCATAGAAAGATTCTTTCTTTTCTTTTAAAAGATAATAAAATAAAAATGCTAAATAATTAAAGAGAAGTTGAAAAATACCTAATTAAAAACTAGATAAAAATAAAAATAAAATATTTTTTAATTATTTTCTTTCTTTTATAAATAAAATTAAAATGTGTATTCTAAAAAATGAATAGTTTGTACTTTTTCAACTTTTTTAACAAATAAAAACCTATTAAAAAGCTAAAATCAAGATTAACCGTAAAAGAAAATTTAATGCTAAAATAATATAAAAATTAAGGAGGATAAAAAATAATGTTTCTACAAATGGGATTGTGACTAATGTCTTAGGTGCATCGATAATTTGATTAATATATTTGGATGGTCTTTGGACAATGATTGTGATAAAAATTAGGGTGATTTAACCATATTGCTTGAATAAACTCTAAAATGATTAAATTGTTAATACGGTTCATGAATTGAGAGTGAAATTGTGATAATCAATGTGTACTGTGATTCATCCTCTGTAATGATTGGCTAAGAGCATGATGAAATATGATGATGAATGTGGTTAATACATTCTTACCATGAGATGAGAAGTTCGTGTTCTGAGGTAAGCATCTGCATGATCAATTGAGTATATATATTAATACTTAGATAAGAGTGGCTCATGCCCAAGGTAAGCATTCGGGCGAGTGATTGTGATATGAGTGGCTCGTGTTCAAGGTGAGCATCCGAATGAGTAGATGAGTGGGAGCGGTTACTACGCCGATAAAATATATAGAGTTTTAGAGTCCCCTACAGGTCATGACTGGAAGGGAAATAATAAGACCCTCTGGCATATGTGTACCGATATACAGATGTGTGACAGACGTACATATATACATATATGATATGTGATACACCGACATGATTCGGGCATGATATGAGAGCTACATACGTGATATGAGATATACCAATATGATATAGGTATGATATGAGATTGTACGAATATGGTGCAAATGTGTACAGAGTGAGACTAATGAGACGCGGATATATACATGTGTATCTGTGCCTTTGGTGAGATTCTGATTCCACTGATATGATTGATTGTGTTACAGTTAATAAATTATTTGTGTTGCTTGATGACTGTTGAAGATTATATGTCAACATAGTTACACATATTTTGTGATTAAATATTTTGATTTGACTGAGTATAAATTGATCGAGCTAAGTTGATTTTGTTAATAGCTCCTTGTAATAGGTATTCATGTTAATATTGCTTAGTGCTGGGTTGGCTCTGACTGTGAAAATAGTTCCATTAATAAGGTATAATGGATAAATAAATAGATAACCGACATCCTTAAGATATTGTCGAGTCAATAAATGAATCTTAGTTAACGAGAAGGGACTTAGTTATAGGAATTGGTTTATGTAATGAGGAAGATGATTATACCTTTAAGTGATGAGTTGAAAAAGAAGAAGTGTCAGTAAAATCGAGCTACTGTCTAGGAAGGATACTGCTGCAGCGGATAAATTTTTGCTATTACGAGATCAATGTAGCGATCAAGTACCCGCTACAGTGAGACAAGAAAACAGTATAGGTCTTGGGATTGATGGCTAGGATTTTGAGGAAAAGTGACATGAACATTTTAGGAGTTGATGAATTGATTGTTGGATTTGATAGAATATAAATATTTAATGAAGTTGATGGATAGATTTATGGATTGGATTAGTTATAAGTGTATGTTATAGTTGTGGTTAATATTGGTTAATCAGTTGTAATGTTGATTATATACTGTTGCGTAAACTAATACTAGTCGGTCGATGATGTCTACCAGTACATGTGGTGTACTGATACTACCTTGCTGCACCTTTTGGGTGTAAGTTGGGGCAGGTGATCTGCAGTTTCATGGTTGACGTGGCGATACTCAGTATCAGCTTCTGCATTTTCTCCGCAGGCAAAGTTGTATCATTTTCTTATTGTCAGTATTCCAAGTAGAGCTCTTATTTAAGTGATCCATAGACATAGGCTATAACAAGATCCATCAAATGCATACTAAGTCTCTCATGAATAGTGAAACTAATAACATAATATAATATTATTGCATCCACAATTGGTGAGTATATCTCTTCATAATCGACACCAAGCCTTTGTGAAAATTCTTATGCAATAAAGTGTGCCTTATATCTTTACATTTTATTTTTCTTATTTATTTTGTCACAAAAAGACTCATTTATAATGAACAATTTTAATATCATTATGTGTTTGAATTACGGGTCCAAAAATTTCATGTTTGACAAGTGAATTCAATTCTAATTGAATTGCTTCTTGCCATTTTGCCAGTCATTTCTTTATCAATATTCTTCAATAGATTGAGATTCAAGATCCTCGCTATCTTGCATGATTCTTGTTGCGACATTATACAGCATCACTTGAATTTATGGATAGTTCCTCATTTTCATGAGTCTTAGGCTCATTGATTCCTCCAAGGATATTACAATTGCTCAAATCTTGAATTTTCATGAGGTTTTCTCGTAGTGTCATTTTGATCATTTTTTTCTATGGTTTCAATTCTTAGAACTGAATGGTCTACTACACTTCAAGCGTTCTTTAGACTCATTAGCTATGACACTAGTAGATAGTCCTACAAGACATCAATTTGAATTGGAACATTGTTCGTAGGATTATGTGACTTAGTAATCTTTTCTAAATCTGTAAATGTATATGGCATTTGATTTGCTATTTGCTGCATGTGAATAATATTTTGGACCTCTTGTTCACAAATAGAAGCACAAAATGGATCATCCGATAACTTTTTTTGATTTGACTATTTTACCCTCCTAATTTTGAGAAAAGTGTCTCATCAAATTAATAATCTGCAAATCGAATGGTGAACAAATCTACCGGTAATGATTCAGTGTAGCGAATAATAAGGGAGATTCAAACCCAACATATATTTCTAACCTTCTTTGAGGGCCCATTATAGTGTGATATGGTGATACTACAAACACATATACCACACATTCAAAAAATTCTTAGATGAGATATATTAGTTTCTTGATCCAAAAGTAATTGTAACGATGAGAATTTATTATAATTTGTTGGTCTGAGACGAACAAAGTATTGTTGCATGCAGAATCGCATAACCTCAAACAAAAATAGGAAACCTTCTTTTCATTAGTAATGATCTTGCTATCAGCTGTAAACATTTTATTAATGACTTTGCAAGACCATTTTTGAGTGTGAACATGAGTTATAGGATGTTCAACTTTTATCCTAATTGAAAAGCAATAATCATTAAATACTTGCGATGAAAACTCTACAACATTATCAAGGAGAATAAACTTAATTTGATTATCAAAAAATTATACTTGTAATCTGATTATTTGTGGAAATAATTTTACAAACGTCATGTTGCGAGATGACAATATGTACACATGAGACCATCTAAAAGAAGCATCTATTAGGATCATCAAATATCTAAACAGCCCACTAGGTGGATGAATAAGTCCACAAATATCCCCATGTATATACTTAAAAAATGTAGGAAAGTCATTCTCAACCTTTGTTGGTAATGGTCTAGAAATTAATTTGTTTTGATAACAAGTAATACAAAAAAATTCATTATTTAAAAGAATCTTTAAGTTCTTTAATGGATGTTCATTTGAATTTTCTATAATTCGNTAATGGATGTTCATTTGAATTTTCTATAATTCGTCTCATCATTATAGATTCAAGATGTCCTAGTCAATCATGCCAAAGTACGAAAATATTGATCTAAAAAACTTTTAGTTTACAATAGGTTTGCCTCAATTGACTAATCTTTGTCTAATATAAGCCAGAAGATAAAATAGAAAATTTTTCTATGACATATTTATGGGTAGAGACATTCTTGGTGATATCAAGATATTCAAGATTCATCTCATCCATTATCTTAATATGATATCCATTTTGGCAGATGTTGTTAAAACTCAATAAGTACCTTTGAGACTTAGGAAATAATATGATATCGTTTATAATGAGTTTAGTTTCCTTGAGAAAAATTATGATAGCTCTTCCGGAGCCTTCAATCAAATTAATACTACAAGAAATAATAGTAACATTTATCTTTTACTTTAACATTTATCTTGCCCATAAGTAAATAAAAAATATTTTATATCTTTAAATATCATATGTTTTGTAGCAGAATCAGTTAAACAAATAATTTTATAATTGGATCTCAACCCAAACTTGCTTTGAGAGTTATTCCTGTCTTAGTCTTCAAAATAATTTCTTGAGATAGTAGAGTCTTGTACTGATAACCTTTATAAAATAATAAAGGAAGAAAAATATTGTAGAGAAGAAAGAAGACTTCTTATTTCTCTTGAGAAATGAAATACAATGAAGGAGAACCCTTTATTTATACAAAAAAGTAACTCTGAAATAAGATAGACATTTGCTATAATATAAAAACATTTATAGACATCTACTATAATGCAAATACATTTATAGACATTCACTATAATACAAATACATTTATAATATTTTTCTTCTCTTTCTTTTTCTTTTTCTTTTTTCTTTTTCTCTTTACCTTTTTTGTTTTCTCTTTTCCTTTTTCTCTTCTTGTCTTTTTTCACTTTTCTTTTAATATATCATTCTTTTTATAAAATAAATACACCATAGAAAAATATATATATAGAGAAGTTGATATACTACTCAATTTCAAATGGATGTATAAATAAACTGAATTGAGTTTCTATTTATACAATAAAAAAGTTGTTGCAAGGCTTTTCAGAAAGCAATTGCAAGGTTTTTCAAAAGATGCTTGCAAGATGCTTGCTTGATCTACTTGCAACATGTCTGCTTGAGTTTCTTGCAAGATGCTTGCTTGATTGCAAACCTGAGCAAGCTTGCTGCAAGGCTTTTCAGAAAGCTGCTTGAAAGCTGCCTGCTTGAACTACTTGCAAGAAAGCTGCCTTCTTAATTTTAAGCTAATTTTAAAAAGTATAATGGACATCTAAAATATGATATATTTATAATATTACCTCCCCCTTGGATGTTCATTAATATATAATGCGCCTTGTTAAAATCTTACAAGAGAAAAAATTCAGTGAGAAAAAAATTATAGTGAATGAAAAGGAGTGCATGTATCTAGTAATACACATAGTTAGCTGCCTTAGTAAAACCCTTACTAGAAAAATCCAATGTGAAAAAACTTTGGTTGAGAAAAAAAGAGTACAAAGCGTATTTTACCTCCCCTGATGAAGATCACGAATTACTTGTACAAGTATCCGCATTTTAATCTTGTATACCATCTTCTCAAGAGTTGAAGTCAGTAAGAATTTGGTAAATAAATCTACTAGATTATTACTTGAATGAATTTGTTGTATATTAATATCATCATTCTTATGGAGGTCATGTGTAAAGAATAATTTTAGTGAAAAATGTTTCATTCTATCTCCTTCATGAAGCCTCCTTTTAATTGCACCATGCATACAACATTTTGTTCATATAGGACTGTAGGTACCTTGGTATCAAACTTCACGCCACATGTTTCCTTGATTATATGTATTATTGATCTTAATCATACACTGTAACATGCCAAAATTTCTAAAATCAAATCCTAGACATGAAGCAGGAAAACCAGCAAGAAGTGAACTTTTTCCATAGGACGACCCACATCTCGAGTCGTAGTGAGGGACCACGAGTGGTGGGAGTGACTTCTAGCAAGAAATCAGAGGCCTTATCTTTTCAGACATCACGAGTCAAGGAACGACTCGTGGTACCAGGCAATGGCCCATCCTGTCTGATAGTGGTAAGAGGTTCAGAAAGTGTTCAAAATTTCCCTAGTGGCCACGAGCAGAAACCACGAGTCGTGATATTAATCGATGGATTGTCCTGATGAGCGGTGGTGTGAGGTCCTGAAAGGGTAAAAAATTATTTCAGTGACCACAAGTGCACACCACGAGTCATGGTATGACACAACGAGTCGTGGTGTGGCTTTTGGGACTAGAGGACTAATTTTTAATATGTTTTTCCTGGGGTAGTTTCGCAACTTTCTATACTTTTAACTCCTAAGCTATGTCATTTTGGAGTCTTTTAGAGGGGGATTAAGGGGATTTAGTCTATCCTTGATCTCATTCTCTCCGAAACACTCAAAGATAAAACATTAAAAACGATTAAACTCTCTCAGGTCAAGAACTAGGATTCATCTTCTAAAGCTTCAAGGTTCAAAGTTCTAGCAAGAATTCTTCAACTCCAGGTATGTGGGATTTCAACAAGGGTTGTCCTTTCACCCTTGTTTCCTAAAAGCTTTTAGAAAATATAAAAATCTCAATACTTTAGAAATCATGTCTTAGGGTTCTTATTCAATTATGATTTTCCCTATTATCTCAATGTTTCAAGACTCCTAGATTATTATGTGATATTCATGATTTACGTTAAGTTACATATGTGCTTTCATGTCATTGATTTTAGAATGATTTTAGAGTTTAGTCTTTATGATTTAGCTTTTCTTTATAAAAACTTGGCGTGGTATGATCATACGATCCCATCATAATTTCAGTATGCATATTTTGACAGCATAACTAGTATTTTCATGTTCTTTAAACTCTCATAACACTTTTAGATAAAGTAGTTTCTGAATTAGTCTTAGAACACTAGTTTTGAGATATCAATAAATTATCAGTTAAGAGTAGTACTTAGCACCAAGTTGGACTGGGGTTCAGCACACCTAGAACCCAATACTATGAGCCACCATATGTTTTAGCCTAAATGAGAATTAGTGTTAGTGATAACACCAGGAATGTGTTTATACCCTGGCAAGGTATTTTGAGTCCTCTTGATAGGGCATATGAATCAGACTCCATGTTTAGCTCACGTGATTTAAATCGGTTAACAGGCTCTCCCACAGTTCCGTACAATTACAGCTTTAGTCACAGTTATAAATTCAATTTTCAGTGCATGTACATGACCCTCAAACCAGTTTTACTTGTATTTTCAATATGCATACTCAAACTATCGTTCCATCTCAATATTTATGCATCTCAGCTAGGGTCATTGTACTTCAATTCAGTTTATGCATTCAGTTTGCATTGACTACCACATTTCAGATTATTAGTTTATTCAATTTGGTCAGTTGCATATCTCACATGCTCATTACATTCAAAGTACCGACTGCATACATTTTCTTGAGCTATATCCCATTCGGATATTGGTTCAGGTACTTAGGTGCAGCATCGCGGTTAGCTTCGATCTGGTGCCCATCAACATCTGTCAGTGGAGAGTCCTCGTCGTTCAAGGGCTAGAATTATATTTGTTTCAGATATCTTTATTCTTATTTTCAATTTTAGAATTTTAGAGTTAGATGGGGACTTGTCCCAGCAACTTATCAGTTAGTAGAGGCTTTCAGACAGACAATTAGTATTTTTAGCTTTATGTTTTGGTGTCAGACTCTGCATTTGTTTCTTTGACTTAATTCAGACTATTTTATTAGTCAGAAAGTTATTTTATAAATCTAGTTTGCTTTCTCTCAGTGTCACGACCTGAGCTGAGACCCCAAACAGAGACACGAGACCTAGAACCACGAATGACTCCAAGCTAATCCATGGTACATATATAGCATGATAAAAGCCTCACTAAGCGGAAATAAAGTATGAACAAGATATAAGAAGAAGTCTGCGTATCATAAGGATAAAAGTGTAAACACAATTCAACAACGCTGAAAATTCTATACATGATAGTCTGAAAAGCCTCTACTACTATAGTGAGCTGAAGGGACAGCACACCCAACTAGCTCACTAGGTATGAAACTGAAAGACATGATAAAAATATAAAGCTGATAACATCCTCGGAGAATGAGGACTCACCCAAGAGGGAATAGAGCTGGACTGGTCGGGAGCGAGCTATCGGAGAGACTGAGATGGATCACCCGAACCTATATTATGAGACGATATAGCAAGGATATTTTTATGGAATTGGGTTAAACCCTAGAATTTTCAATACACTTAATTGGGGACTTGAATTCATGAGTTAGATAAGAAATTGGACATGAGGGTGGAAAAAATCCCCCATTCACGACCTTACATACTTGGGTAAATTGACTTCTGAGATGGTCTTGAAAACCCAAGAAGATTGGGCGAAAATTTGTTGAGGAACCCTAGCTTGATCTTGGAAGAGGATTTAATTCTTCTAATGAGAGTATTAGGAGTAGAATGAGGGCTTAGGATAAAAAAAATCCTCTAAAACCCTTCTTCTTATGCTAAAAATGACTTAATTTAGGAGTTAGGAACTTAAGAAATTACAAAAACACCCTTAATGAACTGACTGAAAAAATGATCCTGCCAGACCCAATGACCCACTAGACAACCCATCGGGTCAAGTAACAAGCCGTGGTTCTGACCCGTCGCCACTGAAGCCAAAAACTCATTCTCTGATTTTTCCCAACACAACGAGTCAACTAATGGGTCATTGGGGGATTTGATGACTCGTTCCTTAATTCGTGAAGTACACTCAAAATCCACAACTTCTCCACCACTGCACACTTAATGGTTGACTAAACGAATCATGGGGAAACATAACAGCTCATTATCCCATCCGCCAGGTCTCCCGAAACCAACCTCTTTTCCCACTCTTGCAAACCTAATGAGTCAGGCAATGACCTGTCAGGTCATTTGACGAGTCACACTATGACCCGTTCTGTGATCTGGTGCAGGTTTTCCTATTTTCTTCATTTCTATCCTCGGGTATAATCTTAGGGAATTTTGGGGTATTACATTATCTCCCCTTTGGTAAAATTCATCCTCGAATGTAGATCAAGCATACTGGAAGGCTGGAGAAAGAACTGCAATCCCAAAACGAAGCAACTATAACTGAAAACTGATGGAGTGACTGACTCCGGACTGATTTACATGATTGAACTAAATTCATGAAACATAAATGCATTCTATGACACAAAAGAAACTTAGAGAAATGTAATTGATATGAAACTGTCTAGAGTACTAGGGAGGAAACTAGTACCTCATGCTGGAACTGAACCGGATGTCACGCCCCGAGTTTATACCCTGGACGAGACACGGTACTTGGAGTCATAAGTAACCCCAAGTCAACTCCTAATCTATCATACACTGGCATTCTGAGTAACATATAAATATATACATCGGAAGCCAAGTCAACTCCTAATCTATCATACAAATCGGCATTCGAGTAACATATAAACTATATACATCGGAAGTTTAAAGAAAATATAAATATTTGAGAGACAGCCAGTCATACATGGAAAATATTTAACAAAGCTACAAGTATGAAAAACCAAATATGTGTCTCAAAGCTAATATTAACCTGATGAGTTGTCGACAAGCCCCCACAATCCCAAATCTAAATAAGAAAGAAAATGTAACCGAATTAGACACTCGTCTCGAAGAATGAGGACTTGCTCAAACTGTGAACAACTGGTCTGGGAGATGACAGCTTAGCGAGGCTGACAGATCCTGCAATGATTTCATAAAATAATATAACATAAAAGTATGCATCAAGAATTTGAATGTACCAAGTAAGTGGAGAAAATATAACATAATGGAATAAAGTGCTGGAACTGGAAGACATGCAATGACTAACTAAAGTTACCAACTAAATAACTAATGCCCAGATGGTCTAAAGACTTCGTCTCTGATGGTCAAGGACATGCCTTATTTCGAGATATCATCTAAACTGACCTTAAATGAACTGAACTGACTAATTGGAGAGTCTATAACCGACATATAACCACTTGAGCTAGATGTGAGTCCAACGCACACACCCCATCGATTGGAGCCAACATACTCTTTTTCAGGGTATAGAGGGATGAATTGGGTGATCACAAGATTCTGGGGACATCAAAGTCAATAAAACTGAAAACTAAGGTGGCAACGCAGTTCTGGGAACCTAGGTGCGATAGAACCCGGTCCGTCCGTGCTGTCCTACTCCACTGGATAGTTCTAAATCGATTACTAAGCGATAGCTCAAAAATGGGGCTCGAGACTAGCCTGATGCTATATATGAAAGCACCCGAGAGTCTTACAGACCATATTCGAACCGGGTTCTAAGACTCGGTCGAGCTACTATATGAAAGCTGCCAGAATCGTTTCAAAGAACTAACTTCAATATGAAGTCCGGGGTCCTAAGGCTAATGAGCTGCTAGTCTAAAGTGTCATGACCGCCTAGTGAACCACTAAAATTGAGTTTTGAATCTGATTCGATGGCCGGGAGGTACTACTAGCACCTCCGAATTTCGCAACTCAAACCGATCGCTGAAATTTCACCGACACCGAGAATTATAACATTTTGGCTAAAGCCGAATCGACAATAACCTCGATTTGTTTCATTGCTACTAACAACATGGGAGTCCCTAATACTGATAAAATCAAGCAAAATTTTAATATTCAAACACTATTGCAAAAATCAAGATTTTCTAGTTCAAGAAAGAGGGCTAAATTATTTCATAAGAATAAACACTGTTTCAGTCGCAAAATGGTGGAAAATATCTATAACTAACATGAAGTAACATTCCACATGGATTAGACGAAATATGACTAAAATTTCTCAACATTCAATAATTCCGTGGCTAGAACTGATAGAGAAAAGTAGGGAGGAATTTAGGGACAAGGGAAGGATTATCCTCTTGTTGAATTCTACATGCCTGGTGAAGAAGCCCGAAGAATTTTCTTGAGAAACTGAGGAAAAAAGGTTGCCCTAGCTCTTGCTCGAAAAGCTTCCGAGAGAAGTTCTATGATGATTTTTGAGAGTCCGGATGGGCGTAATGAGGAAGAAACCATTTAACCTCTAATAAGTTTGAAAATATGTTTAAAACGATGTAGTTTAGAGTCGGAGGATAGGAAATTATTAAAAGACCCTAGAAAGCTCATAGGAAACTACTGTTAGTTCTCATGGTGCCTAACGGAACAGGACGCTGACCCCGACTCGTGGTCACACTCATGAGGTACACGCTGGGAACCTACCGTTGGTCACCACGAGGGACCTAATGAGTCATGGTTAGTGACCACGATTCGTGGTCACCTCTCGTGGACTACACGTCTCTAAAATCCTTAGAGTCCCCACAACCGTGGTGTCCCAAACGAAGTCGTGCGAGGACCCGAGGGTACACCGCCTAAACATTCTCCGGTCTAAAATTGTTCTTGATCACGGGTCATATCACGACTTGTGGGGTTGACCATGATTTATGGTCACCTCTGGTCTACCCCATTTTTCCAAATTCTCAACTGTCCTCGCTCACCTCACCGCTCACTTAACGACTTGGGGGTGACCTTCAAGGGTAAAAAAACGACCATTTTGTGACCTCGTAGATTTTCCAATTTTCTCGATTTAAGTCCCAAGTCTAGTCTTTGAGTTTTTGGGCATTACAATCTCTCCCTTGGGGAACATTTGTCCTTGAATGTTGGAAAACACACAAAAGAGCAGAGAATGCAATCTTTTATACACAAGTACTGATCATGAAAGATGAAACTAGCGAATGACTACCTCTTAACTGGGTCACAATTTCGAATCGACCACTAATCATGCACATATTCATATACATGAAAGAAATTGAAACACACGAACTAAAAGCAATTTTGGGAAGGAAATTGCTACCTTAACCGAAACTAAGCTCAAGGGAACAAATGGGGGTATCTAGCCGTCATATCTCGGCTTCAAACTCCTCCCACATAACTCCCAACTCCGATTCCTCCACAATACTTTGACTGAAGCTACTTCCTTGTTCAGCTACGAACCCGGGCTACAAGAATTTGGATCAAATCTCCTCTCGTATGAGAGACTCCGCCTTTTCACTCCTATGTGGTCTAATGGAACAATTGAAGTTGGATCACCAATGCACTTCTTCAATAGTGACACATGGAATACTGGTGCACAAATGCTAATTCTGACAATTAGCCATAAGCTACCTTGCCACTCGCTTTAGAATTCTATAGGGTCCCACATATCTCTAGCCGAGCTTTCCTTCTTCCCAAATCTCATCACCCTTTCATGGGTGAAAATTTTCTGGGATAGACCTATCTATCCACGGCAACCCACCCTTCTTCTCCTCACATCACATAAGATTTCCGACGGCTCGAGTGTTTTCAATCTTTCTCTCATGAGCTGTACCCTTCAGATAGCTTCATGAACCGAGTCTCGGCCCGATTATAGTAGCTTAACCAACTTCAAACCACCCAATAGAGATCCGCACCTCCTACTATATAATGCCTCAAATGGGGCCATTTGGATACTAGAGTTGTAGCTGTTATTGTACGCAAACTAGATAAAGAGGCAAGTGGTCATCCCAATTTCCCTTGAAATCGGCCGCGCATGCTCTCAACATATCTTCTAGGTGAATAGTCCACTTAGCTTGCCCATCTCGTCCTGGGGGTGAAAAGGCCGAGCTTGACCTCGGGTACCAAGTCCATTCTGAAAAGACTTACAAATGCGAGGTGAAACTAGGTACTCGTTCGAAATAATAGATAATGGCACCCTACTAAGTCTAACCAACTCCTAGATATGAATCAGCGTAGTCCTCATCTGAATATGTAGTTTTAATTGGGAGGAAATGTGCCGACTTAGTCATCCGGTCTACTACTACCCGTGATAGAATTATGTTCCCTGACTAGTTCGAGGTAGACCCGTAATTAAAACCCATTTTTAATTCTTCCCACTTCCACGTAGGTATGCCGACATCCTGGATCATACCTCCCGTCTCTCGGTGTTCTACCTGACTTGTCGGCCAGTCGGGCGCTTAGCTACTTATTCGGCAATGACTCTCTTTATGCCGTTCCACCAGTAAATATCCCGCAAATAGCTGTACATTTTAATAGCACCAGGGTGGATGGAGTATCTTGAGCTATGCGCTTCAGCCAATATCTCGCTGTCTCAAGTCCCCGACTTCCGCATATAATTTGCCCCGGTAACGGAGCACCATCTCCACTTTGGAAAGAGCCTCAACTCTTCCTCGAGAACCACTTAAGTTAAGTAAAATGGGATATTCATCCTGTTTGGACTTAACTTCTCTACCACCAAAGAGGAATATGACCCGCTTGCATTACCACTCCACCCGCCCGAGTCAACTAACCGCATCCCTAGCCGAGCTTGGGGTCGGTGAATATCTTTCGCGCCTCCTTTTTTCCTTCCTTAATAAGAGCCATGCTACCCATAGACACTCTTCTTAGGCGTCAGCCACCACATTGGCTTTGCCCGATTGATATTATAGCACGCTCATGTGATAATCATTCAAGAGCCTAACCACCTTCACCGATGAAGATTTAGGTCCTTCCCCGACTCGAATACATACCGAAGGTTTTTGTGAAGGCGAGAACATCTACGTGAGCCCTGTATACGATAGTGTCTCCATATTTTTAACACAAACACCACCCGTGCCAAATCCAAGTCATGAGTCGGATAATTTTCATGAATTTTGGAGCTGTTTGGAGGCATATGCTATCACCTTGCCCCTTGCATTAGAACGCAACCAAGTCCAACTCTTGGAAGCCGTCGCAATATACTACAAACCCATCCGATCCTTCCGTGTGGGTCAACACTCAGAGTAGTAGTGAGTCGAGTTTTAACTCCCGAAAACTCTTTTCACACGCATTTGACTACTGAAATTTCACCTCTTCTGAGTCAGGCTAGTCGAGGAGATGCTATAGAAGAAAAGCCTTCCAAAAGCGTCGTAGTAACCTGGACAAACTAAAGAAACTTCTAATTTGGTTGGGGAGGTAGGTCCGGGGCCAGCTCTTCAACAGCCTTCTATCTTGGGGATCAATCGTAATTACCCTCACTCAAGACCACATAACCAGAAGGTCACGGAGTTCAACCAGAATTTGCCCTTGCCGAATTTCGCAAATAGCTGGAAGTGTCTAAGTGTCTCGAAGAACTATCCTCAGTGATTAGCATGCTCTTCCTCATTTTTTGAGTATACCGTAATGTCATCGATAAACACAATGACAAACATATCCATACACTTGAAGACTCTTATTCATCAGGTCTCAAAGGCTGTAGGGCATTTTTAGTTCGATGGACATGACCACAAACTCGTAGTGACCATACCGAGTCTTGAAAGCTATTTTCGATATGTTACATTCTCTCGACTCTAGATGATGATACCCCCAACTCCGAGATTTATTTTTGATAAACAAACTGCCCCCGGGGTTGGTCGAATAGGTCATCAATTCTGAGTAGGGGATACTTGTTCTTGAATGTGACCTTGTTCAACCGACGGTAATCGATGCATTCCGAGGGTACTATCTTTCTTCACACAAATAGTACTGGAGCACCGGGGAGATGCCGGGTCTAATAAAAACCTTATCAAGGAGATCTTTTAGTTGCTCCTTCAACACCTTGCTCAGCTGGGGCCATTCTATTAGAGGGATGGAGATGATCTGAGTATCTTGGAATAAGGTCTATAGCGAAGTCGATTTATCGTTAGGAGGAACCCGTGAAAATCTTCGGGAAACACATCTCGAAATTCACGACAACAGATTGACTCGGATAGTTGGGGTCTCTGAGCTGGAGTCCATTGACCCGAACTAGATAGTAAATACATCCCTTAAATATAAGCTTCCCGGCCTTAAGGTAGGAAATAAACCACTGCTAGTGCCGAACTACCGCCCGTCCATTCTAGAGCCTGGCCATTAGGGAACTAAAACCCGATGGCCCAAATTTACGCAGCCGATTGAGGCATAATCGTGGTGTAACCAATCCATGAATTAGGTTGAAGTCGACCATGTCTAACTCTACAAGGTCAACTGAATTACTTTATTGCAGACTGAGATTGGGCGCTTATACACCACCGACCCTAACTAACTTGCCAACTAGGGTGGAGATCAAATGCCTCAGCGACGTCTGCATCACCAAATCGACTGCTAGGAGTCATTAATGATAGTGTGGCCCCGATCAAGTAGGGCATATACATCTAGGTGGAAAAGACGTAACATACCACCACATCTCAAAGGAGTTTCCGATCCCGACGAAAGGACAATGCATAAAATGCGCTTTGGCGTTGACCGCCTATGTACTGGATGTGTATTAGCTTGCCGAGTTGGTCAGACTGAGCCGCCGAGGTGGATTGTGGGCCTTCCCCGCCCCGCCGACGGGCATTCTTTAAGACGATGACCAAGCTGTCCATAATCAAAACCCTCTCGACCCGGGCTACTCTCTGGGTGGTTCTGCCACACTTGGGGCAAGCGGGATACCTTTTACCAAAGACCGTAGCTCGGGACCGAGAGCTAGATGCTCTACCCCTCTCGATCCTAGCGGGACCGAAAGGTAGGGCGCTGGCTGAGCTGGGCGTTGAGCCCTCTCGTTGTCAGCCGCGCCAGGCGGCCGTTACCACGAACTCGTGGCTATGATTGACAGCCCTGCCCGCTTGATCTTTGCTCCATGTCCCTCATTTTTTATGCCTCAATTTGTTGGGCATAGATAATCAAGTTAGAGAGGTCCACATCTTTAATCAACATCGCTGGGTTCCTACTTTTGGAGGACCACAGTTCACACCCCATTTACAAATTTCATCATGCGAGCCTCGGATCGGTCACCATCTCTAGAGCGATTGGACAACCTTGTGAACTCCAGAGCATACTCTTCTACTGTCTAATTTCCCTATCTCAAATTTATGAACTCTGCTACCTTTGCCTCCCGAGTCTCGAGGGAAGAATCTGTCCGTGAAGCGGTTGTAGTGAACTCCTCCACTTCACGGCCCCGCTTCCGCCGGCTCCCTCCTTCCACTATTCGTATGCACTGGCTACCCCTTTCATCCGGTAGGCATCCAAGTCAAGATTCTGGGTGAGGGATTGACATCCATAATTTGGGTGATCTTTTTGATTTAGTCCACAAACCCTTATGGGCCCCTTCCCACCTTAGATCCATGAAAATTTGAGGTTCATCCGGTGAAGTCCCGCACTCGGGTAGCTGCTGTGGAACCATTGTTGTTGATTGGAACCACTTGCTGGTTCACCCGGTTGGTAATAGCTTGAGCGAGCAGCCGAATGGCCGCCCTAAATTCTGTGGTAAACATCGAGTCATCCTAAGGGGCTACCGAGACCGGGTGGGCAAAGGCCGCGAGCGTTTCCGACCCTTCTTCCATTACCACGTCAAGGAGGCATGATTCACTGAAATGAAATAGGAGCATGAGTTAGAGGATAATTAAACCGGATTTAAGCACGATAAGGAGTATGAAATAAAGTGAAATTTCCTAATAAACATCTTACCTTCTCGGGGCTGGCAGTGCAGCGCTTCGCACCCATGAAGAGGACTTTACTTGATGCCACTTTTAGACATCGAGATACTCAACCCTAGTGCTTTGATACAAAGTTTGTCACACCCGAGTTTACATCTCCCGACGTGGACACGGGCTGGAGTCACAAGTAACTCCATGTCAACCCCACCTACTATACACCGGCACTTCGAGTAACATATAAATATATACAACAAGTTTAAAGCAAAAGTATAAATATTTGAGATAATAAAGTTGGTTCATTATATTTGAATATATTTGAACAAAGCCATGTTTGAAAACCAAATCAAAAGATTTGAAAGCCACTAAGATTCAATGAGTTGCTGGGAAAAGCCCCTAGCTACATCCAAATCTAAATAAAGGAGAGAAAATGTGAATCAATTAAATAATCTTAATCTTCGAAGAATTAGGATTCACCAATTAGAACAACCGAAGTCTTCTTGGAGAGCGATCGACCAGCGAGGATGAGATTAAGATCTCCGCAAATGTATCATAAACAAATGATACAACATAAAGGTAGCGCGCATTTGAATGTACTGGGTAAGTGGGAGAAAACATAACATAATGGAATAAAAGTTTTGAACCGAAAAGACGTGCAATGACCAACAAAAGTTACTAAACTAAATAACCGAAATAACCGAGATGGTCTAAAATACCTTGTTTGATGGTCAAGGACATGCCCTATTTCCAAAAAATGAACTAGACTGATCTAAAACTAAATTGAGCCTGAATAGTGGAAGAGTCTATAACCGACATATAACCACTTGAGCTAGATGTGGAGTCCGATGTACACACCCCATCGATCATGAGACTCCGACCATACCGAGAAGAAGGTACAATATATGATGGAGAACATCGCTTTGGGTAAAGGCCGAGATTGAGATAGCTACAAAGGTCATAGCTTAAGAGTCGTCAATGAGTGTATCGACGAGCAGATCGACACGAGCAACATCTGTGAGGAGTTGGGGGCTTTTCGGGCCAAGTGGCCGAAGCATCGTAACAAACCGAAAATTATAGTATCCCCGACTCTTCCTGACCTTAATATTGGTATAGACGAGGAACTTGATTTAGCGGCATATTGAGAGCTTGCAAGAGCCGAGAGGGAAAAGGGGAAAAGAGTGTCTCAGATGCTGGAGACGACACTAAAGAAGAAAAGAAAGACGAAAGAAATATCGCAAGCGAGCGAGATTGAGAGCCAAAGTGGTACTCACGATGAACATAGGTCGGAGCTATTTGAGAGCGCAATAGAGTGGGTAGCTCCACCACCGCCCATGCAGCAGCTTGCGGGTGGTAAGGACCCTTCGGTGAACCACATTCGCCTAGGTGATTTCGTGTGAGGTCATAGAGGTGACTGCCAATATTGAGGGGCAAACTACTTCCTCTACTGATACACTATTGATTGGTGCCGGCCAGTGCCAGTTCCATGAATGCAATGGAGGTACCACCTCCGCAGAATGATAGGAGCGCTAGTGCTACGTATTTTCCCTTCCTCCTTCTTTATATTCTATCTTTGGAGATAAAGCATGCTTTTAAAGGAGGGGTGTACTTGTATTTTTTGGATTTGTCTGAGGGTTTTCTGCCATGTTTATTTTCCTGGCATGCTATCTAGTAGAACCGACTTGGTTAGGATTTTATTTTTGTGTTCTTGTTTAATTATAAAGTAGCTAGAGTACTCAAACAATAAATTGCACTAGTTTTGAAGTTGTGAAAATTGACCCGTTTAAAAATTTTGTTGGTTAGCTATGTACTTGTTGACTGCAAATCATGATTTCTATAAATCTTTGTGTCATTTTGTGTATTAGAATGAGTAGTTCTTGTTATCTATGTATAAACCGACAGTAGATTGAATGCAATACATGTACCATGAATGACCGAGGTCTAATACCTAGTTTAATACTGCGTAGAGGCCTAGAACTTGCCCTGGTTGGTCTTTACATAGGTTTTAGGATGGTTGGTTAGGAAAGGATCATAACCAATTTTTGTTTAGCTTATTTTTTAGCTTAAATGACCCTACCAAAATGTTATGATTCCTTGATCCCGATTTTGAGCTTAAATGAACCATTTTTCATTGATTAACCACCAACCGTATCCATTCTTTATAATAAACCTATTTTGGACCTGGTCCCTCCTGGACATGTGAACTTCAGCACAAGCAAAATTTCTAAGTTGAGGGTGACTAGAGTAGGGGTGCATAAATTTTTGGGGAGGTAAAAAAGGAAGAGAAAAGAAAGAGTTAAAAATGAGGTGTGGTGAAACAAAAGAAAAGAAAAATTGAAAAGAAGATACAAAAAGAGAAAGATAAAAGAAAATTTGAAAAACACACCACACCCATATAATTGCATAAAAAGGGTGAAAAGGGAGGAAAAAGTTGAACAAGCCAAAAGGGTGATAAAGTGAAGAATGGTTATGTATGTAGTGCAAAGGACGGTTTAGTCACTAAAATTCCATATGTACCATATCCATCCCAAAGCTTACATTACAAGATGAATCAAGCCTTATAGTGATCCTAGCCTGACCATCTCGAGAAGTTGAAGTAGAGAAAATAAGGGCAAGCCTATGGTATCCGACATGATTTGGAACTTCTTTTGAGGGCGAGAGTCTTACTTTTTCAGTCCCATATTTCATATTTTCCTATATCTGTGAGTGGGGGACTTAATTTTACAAGTGAGGGTACATGGTTTGTGTTTGATTCTGCCAATTGCCCGTGTGAAAAGCATTGGTGATGGCTTGATTATCTCAATAGCTAGATGACATATCTTGATCTCTCGTTATCATGGTGTGTACTTCGATGTATATGTGATTTGATTTAAGGGAAAAGGGTCAAAAGTTGTTTGAGTTTATGGTGCAAATTTTGATTGATTGTTGGCTGTAAAAATTAGGTTTATTTTTGAGTTAAGCATGGTTTTAAGTTTTTTGTTTTCTTTTCCGAGGTCATAAAAGTCTTAAGTTGAGGGTGTATAGAGGGGCAGACTTTATAGAACTTTTTGACGCTTAAAAACTGGAGAAAATAGCATGGACTTAGGTATATTTATATGGATATGAGGTGCTTTTACTTTGTTTTTAGAGAAAATAGGTGTTGGAGCAAAATATAAAAGATGCATAAAAGTGCAGAAAATCAACCAAGTATCAATCTCGCACGAGCCGTACCTTGATTATATGAGTTGTACCGAGACTCGTGGGAAAACTTTAGAAGTTCGGATGAAGGCTATGTGAAAGTACGACTCTCAGTACGAGCCGTAACTGGAGTCGTAAAAATCTTTAGAGAAATTACACAAGGCAGTATCTTGGTACTGGTGGAACTCACGGATCGTGAACATCGACTTATGACCCATACCATGAGCCATGGGGAGGTTCAAAGTGGATTCTTAAAGACTTGGCAGAAGTCCAGATGCAAAAGAAAGTATGAGTCGTAGAGGAAGGTATGAGACGTACCACAACACTCGTAAAACTTCAAAGGATGTCAAAGTTCTTAGGCCAAGCCATCGCGATAGATTGTACGACTCGTAGGACAATGAGAAGAGTCATACCAAACACCAACACTTAAGTTAAATCAGAGTAGCCAAGGCATGTATGAGAGGTAGGGTATAACCCGTACAACTTGTTACGGGTTGTATGATCAGTCGTGAGTCAAGTCACACAGATATGGAAAATTCCTTGTTATCTTAGAAAAGATTTCTCTATATCTATATAAACACCTTTTATATTTTAATTTAGTAGAGCAACATAGAGAGAAGGTAGTAGACGTGTAATTGCTTTGAAAGAAGTTTTATTTGTGCATTTTATCATGTTTTGAGAGCAATTCTCGTGATCAACACTTGATTTTATCAATTATTCTTGAGTTTGTTCATCAATATTTAAAGGTGTTTTCTTCCACTATTATTTTAAGTATTTAATTATGTGTTTGTCTATGAATGCTAATTACAATCTTACAATTATGAGAGGCTAAAATCTCCACAACTAGGATTGTGGGAACCATGGAGGATTAACGAAATAGGGTTACACATAGTGATTCAAAACTAATGCTAAATGCTTGTATTGTATTCTCTTCATCTTTAACGCTTCTAATCTGCACAATGTTAAGACTTGCCTAAATTTTTACTTTCAACCTAGAGAAATAGAGAATAGAAAAAGAGAATTACAAAGCCTCAGATTTTTATGATCATTGTATAACTTGAGCTGTGGTCGCAGAAATGTTAATTTGGAATGTGTTGATAACGGTTAAAAAAAGCCGCTCATGAGACCTAACCCGATGATTGATGTTAGTCATCCAATAGCAACGAATCGGGCCGTTGGGATGAACCCTAGTTATCACTTATACAAGTAAGCATTGGATTGATCACATGTGTATACCTAAAGTAGTTATGAACCTATGGGAATACTTACCCTAGTTATTTGCAAATCTTGATAAAAACCATAATTACGATCTTGCTTTAATATTGTTTTTCTTTAATCCCCACAATTTGGAGATAACTTACCAATAGTTTAAGTGCCAACATTAGTCTAGATCTTTACCTTATTTCCCTCAGGGGTCGACCCCAACCTCTTGTTGGATTCTTTATTCACAACGTCCGCTTCACTTCTTTGCCAGAAAGTGTGAGTTTCAGCATTATCATTTATCAACACACATCCAATACCAACTCTAGAAGCATAACAATACACAATAAAGCCATTCGTGACTACGATTCAATCAATATTACTACTAAGTGAGTCAAGTCTTTAACTCTTGAAAACTCTTCTCTCAAGCATCCGCCACTGAAATTTGACCTTCTTCTGCGGCAACTTAGTCAACGGTGCTATAATGGACAAAAATCCTCAATGAACCTCCGGTAGTAGTCACTAAACCTAAAGCTCCTAATATATGTAGGACCAATATGTCTAGACCAATTCTTCACCACTTCTATCTTTTGAGAGTCCATGTGCACACCATCACTAGACACCATATGACCCAAGAATGCTGCTAAGTTCAGCCAAAACTCACGCTTGCTGAATTTAGAAAACAACTAGTGATCCTTGAGAGTCTATACAATCAAATGAGCGGCATGTCCTCCTCAATTCGAGAGTATTTGAGGATATCATCTATGAAGATAATCACAAATATATCTAAATATGGCCTGAACACCCTTTTCATCAAGTTCATAAAAGCCGGCAGTGGATCATTCGTTAATCCAAAAGACATAACTACAACATATAGTGACCACATGGAGTCTTGAACGCCATCTTTGCGATGTCGCCTCCCTAACTTTGGAGCTGGTGATAACCGATCTCGAGCTCTATCTTAGAAAGCATTTAGCACCTTGAAGTTATCAAATAGGTCATCAATACTGAGGAGGGGATACTTATTCTTGATTGTGACCTTATTCAACTATCGATAATCAATGCACATTCCAAGGAAACTATCCTTCTTCCGAACAAAGAGAACTAGAGTAATCTTTCACGTGGACTTACTTAGGACTAATGAAACCCTTATCTAGAGATCTTTCAACTGCTTCTTCAACTCTTTTGGCTCGGTTGGAGCCATTTGTAAGGAGGAATATATAGAATGTATCAGGAGAAGGTCAATACCAAAGTCAATATCTCGCTAGGGAGGGACCTGGTAGATCATCCGGGAATACCTCCGTATATTCACATACAATGAGAATCGATCAGAGTCGGGATCTCGTACGTAGAATCCTTGACTCAAAACTAGAGATACACACAACCCTTAGAGATCATCTTCCCGGCATTTAGATAGAAACAAAGTGACCTACAGGCACAGCCGAACTACCATTCCACTCAAAGACTGGTTCACCCGAAAACCAAACCCTACCTTACGTATCTACAATTGGATGAGAGGCATAAATAAGCATGTAACCAAACAATACCTCAATATAACATCGAAATCGTCATATCTAACTCCACTAGGTCGGGTAAGGTGACTTATACAAAATCACAGGGAAATTTATGTATACCCGTTGAGCTAAAATTGACTCACCGACAAGAGTATAGGCCGAGAAGGGTTCTAATAGATTTCGTGATCGATTTCAAAATTAATGTTAACATAAGGAGTCTCAGCAAAGTAGCCACTGATCTAATGATGCATATACATCAAGATGGAATACTGTAACATACCAGTGACTACATTAGAGAGACCTCCTCCTATTTAGAAGATAAAGGAATAGAACCTCGTTGCGGCACCGGCCACCACCTACACTAAAAGATGCCCGCCGAGATGGGCGGGCCGCGGAAGCCGCTAAACTGGTGGCTAGGTAAGGGATCCCACACGCCCTGTCCGGATGAAGGGCAATCCCCGAGTCTATGTCCAGGTTTGCTACACCTGAAATAAGAATCTACGTCAACTAAACATTGCCTAGGGTGTCTCTAGACACACCTCTCATAAGCCGGAAAAGCAGCGCCTCCCGCCATGCTCCCGCGTGGCCTCTGAGCCCGATGCCTACTCCTCTAATCATGTCTGGTCTGGACGGAATGCTGGCTAATGATGGGACTCAGCTGACGATCTCTGGTGGGACTGGAGGGCTATGTCCACCACCGACCTCTCGGAAGTTCCAGCTCCCCTGTCTTGTCCCTTTTAGCCTCTCTCCTTTTCCTTCATCTACTCTCGCCTTTATTCGCTGGGCATATGATCAATCGAGATATCGATGTCATTTATCAGCATGGGCGGTCCTTGCACTCTTAAACCAATGAGTCTGCCACCACATTTACAAACCTCGCTCATATGAGACCTCGAATCGAAAACCATCTCCATAATGACAACTGTGTAAACTCCAAGGCATACTCCTAGGTAACATGTTGTTCTCGCTTTAGAGATTGACAAACTCAACCGCCTTTGCCTATCCCAACACTCAAATAAAGAACCTATCCAATAATGTAGTAACAAACTCATCCCAACTAATGGCAACCGCATCTCCCCGCTTCCCTTCCACTATTGAACCATATGTTAGCAACCCTTCAACTCTGATAGAGTTTAAGTATGCACTCTTCTTTAGCTACCCCCTATAATCTAGGTGATCTTCTGCACCTCCTCTATGAACTCATGTGGGTCCTCATTCACCTTCGACCCAAGAAACTCAAATGGATTCATCTTAAGGAAGCTCCTCAGACTCTCACCGCCGCCGCAAGATTCCCATTTTGGTGAACATGATCCACTAACTAATAGTTGATCTAAGTGGTCATGGCCTGTAAGCAACATTCCAAACACTACCCTAAACTCGCATGAGTAACCTTCTTGGGCAAGGGATCCGTTAGATGGTGAGGCCGGCTGATGCCCGTCTCCTTTTCCATTTCCATTTCCATTGCCATTTCTTCTACCAATGACTTAGCATAGAGGCATATTTCTACAAACGCATATAGCATGAGTTAGAAGAATAGAGAGAGTGTACTATCGCATCTACATAGATCATGAAAGAAGAAAATTTGAATGTCTCGTAGCCTCTTCCCCTGGTATAAGTGTGGCGCGTTTCACACCCATGGAAAAGACTTTACTTAATGTGACTTTCGCACACCCTAGGACACCTAAACCTTTGGTTTGATAATGTTTGTCATGAACCGAGTTGAGACCTGCATCGGTGACACGGACCTAGAACTACCAATGGCTCCAGTTAACCTATGACATACATATCATTATAAGAGCCTCACTTAGCTAAAATAAAACATGAACAAGATATAAGAGGAAGTCTTCGTATCATAAGGATAAATGTGTAAACACAACTCAACAATGTCAACCGTCACATACATATCTCAAAAGCCTTTAATATCGTAATGATTGATGGGACAAAGACTCTAAAATAGCTCACTAGGTCCGAAACTTAAAGACATCACAAAAACAAAGCCGATAACGTCTCATATAATGAGGACTAACCCAAGAAGGAATAGAGCCGGATTGGTCGAGAGTGAGCTATCGCCGTAGACCGAGATGGATCACCCAAACCTATATTATGTGATGATATACTATAGAGTAGCGCGCTCAGTACTTTGAATGTACTGAGTATGCAGGGAAAGTAAAACAAGAAATCATGAGCATAAATCAAGAAAGATCATGGTGAGTAAGGCAACATGCTAAAAGTCATAAATTTGAAGTATACATATTCATAAGCTATCATTGTCATTTGAAATTACATCAATTCAAAGTTTAGAAATAGAAATCATATAACATTTCATATTTGAAATCGTGAGTGAAAGAACATAAACTAATCAATGGGTCATATAAGTCATAAAACATAATTTCTCATAAGTCATGAACATGAGTAATTAAAATCATGACGAACAACGGAGATTCTTATTGTCACACCCACCTTGGGAGGCGTAACTAGCACCTAATGCCAACCGGACTCTCGAGCTGACCTGGATGGGAACATACACTTCTGGTGCATGCCGCAGCACACAATAAGAAAACAAACGGCTATATCTCAAGTTATAAGTGTAGCCTCAAGGCGACAAGGCCTAATACAAACCCGCACAAAACAACTAGCCCAACATGTGCAATAACACACATCTTATGTGGCCGATAAGACCATCATGCTGTCTAACAGTAACATAACTAGCCCCACGCGCCAACAATGCATATCATAACACATATGGGCCGCACAAGCCCAACAATGCAATAACCACAAAATCAGGAACTGCAAGCCTTTAAGAGTAAAAATATTGGTCAGAAAGGGCCCGCCTACCTAAAAACTATACAACAAAAGGTAGTCAAACCTTTAATGTTTGGAAACTCCGAAAGAAAGAGCTATCCAATCTTATGACTCTAAATAGCGGCTAAGGAGGTCCAAAAACCCGTGTCTAAACCTGTAAGTATGCAGCCACTTCCCATGTATGGGCGCGTGATAATATGTACCGAATACGTAAGGTAGTAATAATAACCGAAAGAAGCTGATAAGGAACAAAGTAATCAGCATTAAAGGAAGAAGTTAACTCAAATATGATTTCATAAACATAACCTTCATCTAGTTGGGAATTATACAAATAGAAACTTAAGCTGTATGATTATACATTCATAAACTATATCTAGCAAGCAAGTATACAAATAAGAACCTAACTCCGGCCCTATAAGCCTCGGAAGGTGCAAGCAACACAAACAACCCATTTGAGCCCCCTATACGTCCCAAAGCAAGTGCAAGCAACGATAAATCCTATCTCGTTTCACTATAGCCCCGTAGGCAAGATGTAACTAAAGCATACTCGATCTTTGAGACTCGTATTCGAGCTCTCTAGGCTTCGTAACCTGCCTAAGCCATCCGGGCTCCCGTAACCGTATCCGAGCATTTTGGGCTCTTCTAAACCGTATATGAGCGATGTGGGCTCTTGTAATCGTATACGAGCCATCTCGGACTTCGTAACGTATCTAAGCCTCTTGGGCTCCTATAACTATATCTGAGCCTCCCGGGAACCTATAACCGTATATGAGCCGTCTCGAGCCTCAGAATCGTATAAGCCGTCTAGGCTCCTATAACCGTATGTGAGCCTTCTGGGCTCTTGTAACTATATATGAGCCGTCTGTCCTATTATAATCACAAGAATGCCACCTCAAAGCGTATGGGAGGCTAGCAAGGGCACTGCATTTCCTCAAATGATCTTTGAGCCCCAATATAGTCACTCACGACTTCCTAATGTCCTATGAGCACAATACAGCCCCGTAGGCACTTCATGATTATCCTTTTCTCCTTGAGCAGCCTTTATATGATGTGTCATGATTTTATGGCACTTTCGATGTTTAAAACTAAGAAATTATGTACATTCCATGTATGTTTATATGAGTATGATGTATTTTGTGCTTAATGTGCGTGAAAATAGGCCTGGAAGTGAATTTGGTTGAATTAATGCTAAAAATAATCAAGGTGACCGCCAGCACTTAACGGTCATCATTTGGTGTGAGGTACCCACCTATCGTTTAAGGCGTGGAAAGATGGAGTTTGGAAGATACATAAAGGCGTTAGTACTTGACGAGTTGGAGGAATGACTCGTTACACTTGGTAACGAGTCGCGGAGGTCAATTGTTGGGCATTGAAGAGAAAATTTTATCAAAGTGGCCGTGAAGAGGACGATCGATGTAACGAGTCGTCATGCGATGAAATGACTCATTGTTAGGCCACTGATCCATCCGTGGAATTGACTCGGAAGTTCGGGCGGAGTTAGTCCACGAGGACATAAACGACTCGTGCCATGCACGACGAGTCGTTAGGGGAAAACTGTGGCCATAACTGGGTGCGATGATGAGGACGACTAATGTAAACAAGGAACGGCTCGCCGAAGGCCTAACGACTCGTCACCTAGCCCGTTGCCACTACCGACCTGCTTTCGCTTATTTAGGAAAAGGCTTTCTGGAACTATAAATGGTCTTAATTTAGATTTATTTTTAGGAGACAATTTTCTGAGAGGACCTTAATGATTTTGAGGCTATTCTGGAGAGAATTTTTGTACAATTATTCTTGATTCAAGAAATGAAAGCAACATTGGAGTTTTATTCAATCTACGTGGTTTTTATTCTACAATAATTTGTAAGTTGCAATTGTGATTTCTCCTATATTTTGTGATTGCGACAACACAAACATGAGTAGCTAAACCCATAAACTAGGTTTGTGGGAACCAAGATGAATTAGCACACATAGGCAAAAATACTTAGTGATTCTTGAACGGGGTTTATGCAGCTGGCTATTTTCCCTTCATTTTGATCCGATTCTTGACGGTTGCAAATGCTAGGACTTGCCTTATTCTTACTTACTGGATCAAGGAGGTAAAGAATTGGAAAAGGGATTAACAACGGAGATTTGAGGCTATCAATATCTAATAGCTTGAACTTGTCCGGTTACTAATCCGATATTAAGGGTAAGGTTAACTAAAGTACACCCGTATAATCGACCTCAAGTTATGCAGGTGAAATCATCTAGAGTAGGGGACCAACAATTTAGCTGAACCCACTTACCAATATTGCATGTTAAACACCGGAATAGATCACTAGTGCATAAGCCTTGTGGTTATGAAATCTTGGGGAACACAATCCTAGTCAAATCGTTAATTGAATACAAACCATATTTAGCAATTTTACTTTGTTTATTATTCTATATTTCCCCTTGAAATAAGGAATCAGTAATAGTTATTCGCATTAACCTAAGTTCTTATCATATTTCGTGATCGACCTCAACCTTTGTTGGGTTCTATATTTGACAATCGACCGCTTATATCTCAATTGCGAGGTGTAATTGGGTGACATCAAATTTTAGCGCCGTTGCCGGGACTACGGCTAAGGCTTTTGTTAATTGTGTTAACTTTACCGTGGTTCTGTTTTTTTTTTTTATTTTTTTCTTGTTTTTGCTTTGTACTTAACCGATCTAGCCCATGGAGGAGTCTTTGTTTCTTGATGACTTTTAGCAACTGCTCTGATAGGAAATGAGGATGAGGAGATTCATGGGTGTGAGGACATTGTACATGCACTTTCCCCGTACGGGGTCATACAATTACGCTCCAAAGAAGATCGATCTTGATTTGAACAATCGAATGACCTCACTAGCCGCTAAGCCATCTATTTGAGGAGCCTAATGTTGGAGCTTAAAGTACTCCCATCCCATTTACAATATGTATTCTGGGAGCCGGTAATACTTTACCGTCATTATTGTACCACCTAGAGGAATGGCAAGTGGAGGCTTTGTCTCGTCTTAAAGAGATATAAAAAAGCCACTGGGTGACCATTGCAGATATTATTGGAATCCCAGATTTGCATTGCACTCACAAAGATCCAGCTAGAACCATATTGTATTCCAAGTATTGAACATCAACGTAGGTTGAAACCACCTATGCAAGATGTGGTCAAGAAGGAAATCATAAAGTGGTTGGACGCAGTGTGGTTTATCCAAACGCAGACAACAAATGGGTGAGCCTACCCAAAGGTGTACCAAGAAAGAGAGGAATCACGGTGGTCCCAAATGCAAACAATGAGCTCAATCCATTAAGATCAGTCACCGGTTGGAAAGTATGCATGATTACGTAGCCGAACCTAGTGACGCGTAAAGATCACTTTTGATGCCATTCATGGACCAAATTCTAGATAGACTTGGTGGTGTAGAGGATGGAATATTTCCTTGATGGTTATTCGGGGTACAATCAGATTTTCATAGTCCCTGAAGACCAAGAGAATACCACATTCATTTGTCCATATGGTACATTTGCGTTTAAGAGAATGCCGTTCTGACATGTGGAACACCGCCACTTTCGTTGTTGCATGATGTCCATATTTTCTCGACATGGTGGAAGACATCATTGAAGCTCCTTATGATGATTTTTCCATGGTGGGTGACTCATTCATGATTGTCTGGCCAATTTGAGCAAGGTGCTTAAGAGATGCGAAGAGACAAATTTGGTGCTTAATCCGGGAATAGTGCCATTTCATGGTCAAGGAAGGAATAGTGTCACAAGATTTGCAAGGGTATGGAGGTAGACCAGGCCAATATTGAAGTGGTTGCTAGTCTACCACCTTCAATTTCTTTGAAAGGTGTTCGAAGCTTTGGCCATACAGGTTCTATAGCGCATTCATCTAGACTTCTCCAAAATTGCACATCCATTGTGTAAGATACTCGAGAAGGAGGTGTGAAGTTTTTTTGATGAGGCATGTCCAAGCATGCTCAAATGCATGAAAGAGAGATTGACCACGACCCCCATTATCGTGGCACCCGATCGGCCTTTGATTTTATAAGTGATGTGACGCCAATGTGTGGCCCTAGGAGTGTTGGGGACAAAGACATGAAAAGAATTTTCATCCAATTTATTATGCTAGCAAGGCTCTTAATGCAGCTCGAAAATTACACCGTGACAAAACATGAGCCGTTGGCTGTAGTTTTGCATTTGAGAAGTTTCGGGTATACTTTCTTGGAACCAAGGTGATAGTCCACATAGACCATGCAATTTTGAGATATCTCGATGGCAAAGAAAGCTTCCAAGCCACAAATATGATTCAATGGGTTTTTGCTGTTACAAGAGTTTGAGTTTGAGGTAAAAGACCTAAAGGGACCGAAAATCGTGCTGCGCATCACTTATCCAGATTAGAGCCCGATGCAATACTTAAAATGAGCACATGATATAGATGACGCATTTCCTGCATGAGCAGGTTCTAGAGACATCTCAAGATCTCATCCCATGGTTTGCGTACTTTGCTAATTATCCTGTGAGTGATGTTGTACCAAAGTACTTATCTTTTCACGAGAGAAGAAAGTTTATTCCATGTGCAGAAATTCTTTGGGATGAGCCCTACTTATTCTCGTATATGTGTCGATGGGGTTATTCTGAGATGCGTCTCGAGGTAGATGCCGAGTATATTGAGGCCCGCCACTCATCCCCCGTTGGAGGCCACCACAGCGGGATCTTCGCACAGCCCACAAAATTCTACAATGTGGGTACTATTGGCCAATCCATTCACCAGGATGCACACGATTTGCAAAGGCATGTGATGCATGTCAAAGACAAGGAGGCATATCACTCTGAGGCACAAAGCCTCTTACTCTCATCCTCGTTATTGAGCTATTTGATGTATCGGGCATTACTCATGGGCCCATTTGTGATCTCAAATGGGATGAAGTATATACTGTTGTTGACTACGTTTCAAAAATGGGTGGAAGCAGCTTGCTCGCCAAACAATGAAGGGAAGAGGTCAAGACGTTCTGAAGCGAATATCTTTTGCCAGATTCAGGACCCCAAAGCCATGATTAGTGATGTGGGTTCGCATTTCGTAACCGGTTGTTTTCAGTTTCTTTTTATTAGAAAAATATGGGGTCAAACACAGGGGTGGCCACACCCTATCATCCTACTAGTGTAAGGTGCTGAAGTCACCAACAGAGATAAAGAATATTTTGGCAAACTGGGAATGCAATCGACGATTGGGCAAAAAGCGAATATGCTTTATGGGCCTACCATACTGCCTTCAAGACTCCTTAAGTAGGTATGTCTCCATGATCACTTGTTTATGGTAAAACATGCCATCTCTCCTGTCAGAATTTGAGCATAAAAGCTATATGGGCGCTCAAGAAGTTGAACCCGGATTGGAACGGCTACGAATTGAGTCTTGATTAGTTGAATGAGTTAGATGAATTTCGTTTAAAGCCTATGAGTTCTGAAATTTACAAGCTAATAATGAAAATTCAGCATGACCGAAATCGAGAAAAGAGACCCGCATGGGTGATATGATACTTTTGTTTAATTCTAGACTTCGCTTGCTTCGAAAGTTGAAGTCTAAGTGGTTGGGACCTTATTGAAAAGTGGTTCAAGTATTCTCCCATGGAAAATCGAATTGGAAAACCAGGAAGGAAAGCGGCTCGCTGCAAATGGTTGCTGTGGCTGCAAGCTTATTTGGGAGAATAAGAACTCAAACTCGGTAGACTCAGTGGGACTTTGAGTGAAGTTCGAGGCAACACATGGAGGTGTGTTGGTGAAACTGTGAGTAGCCAAAATACCCACATCGTGCCGCGATGTTAAATCAAGTGCTTCTTGGGAGGCAAACTATGTCATAAAAGTTAGTGTTAACATTTGCTGATGGGTGTAGGTGAATAAGATGGAAAATCCAAGTTGGAAATCAAAAACCGGTTCCCGCCTAGTAGAAAATCACAGTAATGAGTCGCCGTCCACTTGACGACTCGTTCATCCATCCGTTAAGAGAATTGAAAAAATAAGGAGCAATGGAGTGACTTCATGAGTCATTTATCCATGGAACAAATTGTTAAGTCCCCCTTCCTAAGACACACTGGATATAAGATTGAATTAAAAGAATAGTGAGATAATCTGCCACTCAACGACCGTTGGGTAAACCAAACGAGCCGTTAAGTGACCCGTTCTGAAGCTACATCAGTCTAAGGAACATGATTTAGGCAATGACTCGTTGGGTGACACCACGAGTTGTTACTTGAGCCGTTAGGTCCCGTGTAAGTTAACCTAACCCGACCCACAACTCGAATTGGGTAAATTTTTTTAAATTAAAATATCCATAATCCCGTTGAACTTAAACTTCCCTCTCTTCTTCTTCTTTCTTCCTAACTAAAACCTCATCGACAAGTATCTTCACCATTGCACACACACTCACTGAAGCACACTCACAAATAAGCATTGCACTCCATCTCCGATAAATCAAATTGTAAGTAATCTTCCTCATGAAAATTTCCGGAATGTCATTACAAAATTAATCAATAAATTTGAAGACCCATGTGAATGAGCTTGAATGTACTTCGATTTATATTGTGTTTATATGTGTCTCGTGATGTAGATAAACCCTAGGAAGAGTTAAACATTGATTTCGATTGTATGTCACCCGGTTGGATTTTTGATTAAGTTTTTGTGTTTGTGGATTTGAAATCAAAATAAAAGGAAGATACGAGGAATTCTTGGAGCACGAGTCACATCATGAGTCGTTGGGTCACCAAATGGCTCGCTATGTAGTTCATCCTGAGGGGAAAATTAAACTCGCAATAGTTGACTTAACGAGTGACCTAACGACTCAAGGCTCTTAGCAATGACTCGTTGGGACCAAACCATCAAGTACACTTGAACAACTTGAAGAAAGGACAGCCTCGAGACGAAGAGCATTCTCCCGTCGACCATTGGGCACCAACTTATAAATGTTTTCGTGTCATCTCATCTTGTGTACTAAAATTGTTTCCACAAGTACAATGGCTCCACGAGGTACACCAAAGAAGGGTCAAACCAAAAGCGTATACTCCGAGCCAGCAAATAACCATCATACCGAAGGTCATGGGAGATGATCCATCCTCCTCCGAAGATTCGAGTGGCTCTGAAGAGGAATATGATGTATCGGAAGAGCAGCTAGTGAGAAGGACGACCAGGGATAGGTCTCAACAAATTTCAAACTGGCACCCCCGGTCGATACTCCCACCCACTTTGGGAGATCCACCCAAACCGCACTAATGAAAGCACTAGGCCGCGCCGCACTTGTTCGAGGCTCCTACAACCGGCACAATACAAAGAGAGTTGATGAATCGCATGCTCAGTGAGGGACTCAGACAATGAGCCGACTGAGACATCGGCACATCAAATGAGCAACCAAGAAATGTGAGGAGATGGTGTGTCCATGAAATACAAGCTACATACAAATCCAGATATCGCTCCCAATGACAAAGGCAATCCAAAGAGGAGCATATACGAGGAGCTAAGGCTGATCACCACTGGGTTGAAAGACCTTCCCGAGCTAAGCAAGCTTTCTGCCTTTCGATAAATATAGGTTTGGGTGGTTGACCTAGTTCCTTAGCAGCCTATAATATAGCCTCATGTCCGGTTCCGACAATCCTATGAAACATATGCAGCCACCTGCAAAGAGTTGGGGCACTAGGAGTCCAAGATTGGAAAAAAGCTACCCGCATTGAATCAAGTGTTGGTGCGTGAGACTTCGCCGATATATCCGAGGAGACGATTTTAGAATGCTGTATGGGCGCCACTGCGCCTCCAATGAACACATCAAAGTTTGATCACAAAGCATTCGAAATGAGGAAAGTCAAAACTAAAAAGTTGAATAGCATGGAGTACAGCAACAATACACTTGGCCTTCAAATCATTGCCACTAAAAGTCCGCTAGTTGAATGGGGTCGCATGGTACATAGTGGAAAATAAAGAAGGACACTTTGAATTTGTAAAATTTTGGTGGTCACTGTGAGGCAAAGGCTGGTACCAACAAGTAACATAAATATTTCCTCACCCGACAGAGCAACACTGTAGCCAGCATAATGTAGGGCATGCAATCAATTTCCCTAGATTCATTGCTGAGGAGATTCGATATTTGCTATAAATGATGTACAATGATTCCCTTCCCCGCTTAAGGATAGACTTTGTCAAGTCCCAGTGCCAGAAAGCCGACCGCCGACTGTAGAGTGGTGGTCCGAAGATTACCGATATTGGCATTCGAGATGATACAAACCCAAAGACGAGGGAAAGGACTCAGTGTACGCATCCACTGATCGAATTATAATAGTAGAGGCATTTGGAAGGGATACGATTGATGCAAAGAAAAGTTCACCGAGTTAGTGGCCGAGCCTACTGCAGGTAGAGAGACAGGTAGCCAGCGAGGCTATAGATGCAAAATGGATACCTCCACTCCCTCGCCAATGTTCCCGAGTCATCATCTACTTACAACAAATATCCGCAATTCCATCACGCACTCCACGATCACCTACAACCGGCCTAGTCATGGCTTCACAGAGTTCTTGGTTTATATGGCTAGGCGAAGGCTAAAGCAGTAAAAGTAGTAGGCACACATAACTCTACAAGTCAAAGTCTTGATGCAAGGTTAAGCCGTGGGTGTCAAAGAGTTAGGAGATGCTTTCCAATTCAAGGCATGGGCGATCGGACGCTTTTGAGAGAAGGATGGTTGAGCACCTTGCACAGTTACGGTGGAGCCGGAGTTATCTCGATGGTACTCTAAGTTGGGAGTGCTACGATTCACAGGCGGGACTTGGCCGCATGGCGCCTAGCCGTAGTACCTCCACCGGTACTCCTCGTGATCGATGATGAGTTTGAAGAAGAATTTCCACCTATTTTTGATTCTTCATCATTGCAGGGAGCCAAAGTGGCACATGAGCTGGGTGGGCAAGAGGCCTCGTGAGGAGGCAAGTGTTGATGATGATACTTTTTACTCATAGCAAAAATGGGAGCAGAGTGAGATGGAGAGCGCCGCACGAATCCGCAGAGGAGGCCTGATAGAGAGCCGAGATTGAGGCAAGCAGAGTCAGGAGTAGCTGCACGAGCTCAGAGGGTCTCGAGAATGTGCCGGTCAAGCCGGCAATATTGGAGCCGATATTATCCTATCTATACCCTCCACCGCCGTAGCCGACACCTAGGTCGCACAGTATGTTCCCTATTCCTTAGTTTTTGTCTTTTATATATATGCGTCAAGGACGACATGCTTTTTTTGATGGGGTGGGAGGATACTCGTGCATTTTTTGTCTAACATAACCCGAGGGTTTTCTTGTTGGATATCTTTTCCTCGTGTGTTTGCTATGTAGTAGAACCGACATGTTTAGGATTTTATTTTGTGTTTCTGTTTTTCTGTCAATTGGAAGAAAGTAGGAAAACCGAAAGCAACACAGAGATGAAATGGTTTGATATTTTGATATTTGATGATTTGGATACCCCTCCGAAAAAATTTGTATATGTGTATGGAGCCGATAAGTATGACCTTTTGTGAATCTTGTACGACATTGAAACTATGAACTAGTTTATCATTATATGGATGTACCTGAAATAGCAATTAGTAGAATTGCTGATGTTGACTCGTATATGTACAGAGTGGAGGATAAATAGTCAATTCGGTTGTGTGTGTCAATCTAGAACTTTCCCGGCCACTATACTAAGATAGAGGATAAGAAACTAGGGAAGGATCATAGGCCGTTTGAGATTTATGAGTCCACTTTATCCTAAAAGACCTACCAAAAATGAATAAAAATCCCTTGATCCAAATGTTTGAGTTTAAATTGACCTTTCTTTTGGTTACACCAATTCACTCCGCCCGATTTTATTGTGAATGAACCCGTTTTTGGCCCCGGTCCCTCCTTGGATAGAACTTCAACTCAGGTAAATTTCTAAGTTGAGGGTGGCTATGATAGGGGTGAGTAAGAAGAGTCGGGTGGAAGTAAAGTTGGGTAATGAAAAGAAGGTAAAAGAGCTATGTGGTATGCATGATGAAACAAAATAAAAAATTATTAAAAAGAAAGAAAATAAAAGAAAAATAATGTTTGGATACAAATGAGTGTGAGTAAAAAGAAACCGCATTTGTAGTGTCTAAAGCAAAGAAAAAGAAAGCAGTAAAAGGAAAAGGGAGAAAATAGAAATAAAGGTGAAAAGTGGAGTCAAAAGGCGTAGTGCCAAGGAGGGTTGAGCTACTAAATCCATATGTACCATACCCCTTCCTAAGCCTACGTGACAATCCTAGAAAGTCTTATAGTGATCCTAGCTACTTGTCTGAAAATCGAGGTATTGAAAGTAAAGGCAAGTCATGGTATTGTATGAACACAATTCGAATTTCTTTGTGAGAGTGAGTGGATCTTACATAGTCCCAAGAGAAATATATTGAGATAATCATATGCACATGTGTGAGTGTGGACTTCTTTAGGCGAGAGCACTTGGTCAACAAAAACGACCAGAACACCGGCAGTGTTATAGATTTATGTGCGTGGTTGCGTACGTATTCATGTTTTGATTCCTCTGTGTTATGGTTGGAAATTCTCATATGTAAAGCAGAGTTTTGAAGTTGATACAATGAGGGAAGGGTTAGAAAATTTGATTTTGATGTATAAGAATGACTGTTGTAAGTTTCCTAGAGTTCTTCTAATTGAAACATCGAAGTAGTTTTGTTTGTTTTGTTTTATTTTGTTTTTGCCCTGAGACACAAAAGTTCTAAGTTGAGAGTGTTGATGTGTTGTAATTTACGACACTCGACGCTTAAAACCAAGAAATTATGCACATTCCAGGTATGTTTATATGGGTATGATGGATGTGGTGCTTAATGTGTACGAAAATAGGTCTGGAAGTGAATTTGGTCGAATTAATGCTAAAATAACTGAAGGGTGATCGCCGTACACTTAACGAGTCATTGGTAGGAGGCACGACCACATTTACAAGGGGCAAAAGATGGAGTTTGGAAAGATACAAGGCAGTACTTGACGAGTTGGAGGAATGACTCGTTACACTTGGTAACGAGTCGAGGTCAATCATTAAGTATTGAATAGAAAATTTCAACAAAGTGGTTAGTGAAGTCGATTTACCGATGTAACGAGTCATCATGCGATGAAATGACTCGTCGCCACCGGATCCATCTCGTGAAGTGCACTGGAGTTTTGAAGGAGTTATTCCACGGGATTACAACGACTCGTGCTCAGGCACGACTAGTCGTTAGGTGACCCATGGCCATAACTGGTGCGATGCTGAGGACGATTAATGTAAACAAGGAATGACACTCGTCGAAGACCTAACGAATTCCGTCACTCAGCCCGTTGCCACCGCCGACCGGTTTCTAATTTTATTTAGGAAAAGTATTTCTTGGAACTATAAATACCCAATTTAGGTTTATTTTTAGGAGATGATTTTCCTGAGATCTAGAAATGATTTTTGAGGCTATTCTTGAGAGAATTTTCGTACAATTGTTCTTGATTCAAGAAACGAAAGCAACATTGGAGTTTTATTCAATTTACATGGTTTTTATTCTACAATAATTTGTAAGTTGCAATTATGATTTCTTCTATATTTTGTGATTGCGATAACAAAAACATGAGTAGCTAAATCCATAAACTAGGTTTGTGGGAACCAAGATGAATTAACACGCATAGGTAAAAATACTTAGTGATTCTTGAACTGGTTATGCATGTATTGTTTTTCCCTTTGTTTTGATTGAATCTTGACAGCTAGTAAAACGTTAGACTTGCCTTATTCTTGCTGCTAATGATCAAGTAGGCAAATAATGGAAAAAGGGATTAACAATGGAGATTTGAGGCTATTAACCCTCATCTAATAGCTTGAGCTTGTCCGGGATAGCTAACTGATATTAAGGGTAAGGGTCAGCTAAAGTACACCCATATACGGACCAAGTTGCGGTGGAAATCATCTAGGTAGGGGACCAACCATTTAGGTGAACCTAACTTACCAGCCATTGCATGTTAAACCCCGAAATAGATCACTAGTGCATAAGCCTTGTAGTTATGCAATCTTGGGGAACACAATCCTAGTCAATCATTAATTGAAACAAACCAAATTTGATTTCAATATTTAGCAATTTTACTTTTTTATTATTCTATTTTTCCCTTTGGAAATAAGTCAATCAATAGTAATAGTTATTCGCATTAACCTAAGTTCTTACCATATTCCCTTTGGGATCGATCTCAACCTTTGTTGGGTTCTCTATATTTGACAATCGACCGCTTATCTCAATTGGCAGGTATAATTTGGGTGACATCAGTATACTATCTCGACAAGCCTAACTTATATACTACGTATCACTCAGTGGGCATACGAGTCTCTCCCCTTAGGCCTAACACACCGTTACTTCTTCCCGTAGAATCTCTAGATAGCCACAATGTGCGTATTCTATGTGTCCATAACTTGCCGCTTAGTCATGGAAGTAGTTATAAAGTCAACTCGGCTTATAAAGGAAAGCGCTTATAACCTGGGGTGACCCGACCATACTCTAAAGGTGATACTAGTAGAATAGTCGTTCATAAGCGCACAATAAGGTCATAGGCGACTAACTATATAGTTCCCTTTACCTAAAATGACTATAGGGATGCACAACCGGATACGATTCTAATCTGCCACAATAGCCTTACAGGTACTCACACCAATTATTAACCCCAAGCTAAAACTGTAATTCTAAGGTTCTATCTCTATAGGCGTTAATCTAGTCTGCCCGGGTAGAATATAGCTAATGTAAGCAATTCATAGCCCCGTAGGCAGGTGTTCTTAAACTTAGCCCTTCTAGGAAACATGCATGCGGGCATATATATGGATATCCCGAGGCGTTAGCCCCATGTAATAACTAATAAGGTCCTTACTTAGGATATCACGTATTCTATTAGACACTCCAACAACTAGGTGGTTTCCTGAGCGATCAATATGACCAACTATAAGACGAGAAAGAAGCTAATGTCACCGACAAAGATGTAATTCACCTAGAAAGCTACCACCCAGTTCATTAGTAACTCGGTGCCACCGACTGAAGGTATGGCCACTCTATCAAGATTCTAGTCCTGTAGGTATCAAGGTACACCCATGGCCTGTAGGAGAGATTTACTGTATATATAGGCGTCTAATAGAAAGGTATATCACCGTTATACCTGCCGCCTAACTTAACAAAGCATGCTAATAGCTAATCACATGCCTCTTTGGCCTCGCATATAAGAAACATTTAGTCTTCTAGACGGTAAATAACTGAATAGGGATCTCTTTGTCGTTTCTAACGATAGTCAAAACTGAATATAATATTCCCCAACAAGGGGTACTATGTTACAACCTCAATCCATCTCGTAGAAGCTAACCACAATATATATAATCATAAGCTACTACAAAATTACAAGTCGTATTAACTATACGATGAGAATAACTTGCCTAAGGAGGTTAGCCTTAACATACCCTTTTCAATTGTCGAATTCTTGTTTTTAATCAATCCTGCTTCGATCCATAACTGTAATCCTTCCCTACTCCAGCTCTTACGTCAAGGGAATAAAGTCAGTTCTAATTCAAGAAAACAACCAAAGAACATCGAATATGAACCACAACGATCACAAGTCTTACTCTTTCCAATTCATCCAAAAGCTAGAATTTCTGAGAATTCAAAAGGTAGAAATACTCTACTTATTGCTTGTAGAACATTTAGGACTCAATAGAAGCATTTCCACAATCTCTACTTGGCGGCTCTGCCAAACCGGGGCTATTTTCAAAGATTCAACTCCAAGATACATTCTCTTATAGGCCCAAGAGTCATTACCCAAGATGAATTTACAAACAAATGACGTTTAGCAGCATAATCTGACTCCAATTCAATAAAAACCTCGTAACCTATTTCTCCAATTCCGTAGCGCTCTTTGGAAATATTTAAATGAAATAACATTTCACACTTAAATGTATATATATTACTTGAGGCGGTGGGCGTGGTCCACGACCCCCATCACGCCGCTTCACGCAAGGGACGGAGGTCCATAATGTGGCCAGTGCGGCCTGCCTCCGGTCTCCTTCCACCTGCTAGCTTGACGACACGCTCGCGTGCTCCACCCCCGAGCCTTTTCCTGATCACGTCATACTCTATAACTCTCATCATGCGCATGCATTGTTTAAACAACGTAAACTACGGATGTAATATCAACCCCTGAACAATCGTCCTCGAATGTGATCTAATCTTAAGAGACTCAGTCCTTAGGCTTTGCTTAAAAATTTTGTTAGAGTCTCCCATATAATATGGACGATCCGGAAACCTAAACACAACAAAGTACAACACAAAGTAGTCTCATAAGACGCTACAAACAACTGAATACATAGCTCTATAAAAATTAAGTGAGCAATTAAGTAGCAATAGTAGCAAAAGCAACAAAACAATATCTGAACAACTGCCTCACCTCATGTCGTTCTCAACTCTCAACATTATCTTTCTACATTTCCATCCCTCTATGAAACTCTTAACAAAGGCTATGTTTGGTTCTCAATCGGGCAATCTGTCAACCAAAGATAGCTATTGGAGATCTCCCTTGTAGGATGGCTCTTCTGTGACCTAAACATCCTCAATCGGGATAACTAGAGGGTCTCCTATACACTTGCATAACACCAATACATGAGAGACTATATGAATAGATTCTAGCCCCGAAGGAAATTCTAACTCCTTATAGCTACTTGGCCTATCTTCCGGAGGAACTAACATGGCCTGCTAAATCTAGGGCTAAACTTGTCCTTCTTACCAAATCTTATAACGCCCTCACCGGGTGAAACATTCAGAATACCTACTCATCAACACAAAAACTCTAAATCTCTGCATCAATGGAATAATTCTTCTAATGTAACACTCCAAAAGTTTCTAAGATTAGACCCCATAATTAGATGAAGTTCAATAGAAAATCGCCATTGCTCTCGGTAGTTCCACTCATCTAACGAGTCGTTGGTCTCTCCAATGACCCATTAGAGGGAGCCATGGGAAGGATTTTAGAAATAGTTCAAGAGGATTTTCATACCATGAGAGGATATAATAAGTCGCCGTGGGAAGTAACAACTCATTAGTTGTAGCCAGGGTAAGCCAGCGTACTGTAAGCCGAGACAACGAAACAAGTGAAAACACGTTGGTTGCCGTGACGGATTGTACCGAAGAGTCATTAGTAGGAGTTCAAAGCCGAGTTAAGTGACGATGGACGGAGACAATGAGCCACAGGTGGAGCAAAAACCCATCTTGTCCGTCGTTGGAAGGAAATCAATAGTTGGACCACCTAAGAAGACAAGGTGACGATTTAGTCATTGGATGAGGTAACGACTCATCCCCGTTGGTCATTGCTTGAGGAAGAAGAAGCTGAGGAATTATTTCTCTAGTGGAAACGGTGATGGTCACAACGAATGGTGAGGATTGTGCTCACCGATCTGCGCATTTTTAAGCCTAATCCTGTGGAAATTTTGGTAAAGTCCTTTGCTTCCAATTTTTAAATGATGTTGATTTGGGAATTTCAAGGGTTGAACTAAGGGGTTTTCATCAGGCTAAGCTCCCATTCTTCAAAAAAACCATCCGTGAGTTCCTTCCCTCTTCATCTCTTAAGACTCAAGGATTCAACTAGGTTTCTTCAAAGGCTTCAAGGGTTAAGTCTAAGTGGGGATTTCTTCTAATCAGGTATATTGGTTTTCAACAAGGATATTCTTTCATCCTTGTTCCCCCAAACTTTTTATTAAAAACCCAAATCTCTTGATCTTATAAAAGCATGTTCTAGGGTTCAATTTATGCATGAATTCTCATATATTTTTACTTGAATTATAAGAACCGACATGGTTAATAGTCGTGTATGCTTATGAATTTACTTATACCTTTTTGAATCAGGTGTATGATATGTTAATAACATGAATTTAGGACTTTCACCGTGAGTTAGCCCGAATTTCAAATTGAAATTCATTAATTTTAATTCTCTTTATCATGAACTTGCATCCTTGTTTAAAGTATATGTAGATCATATGGGTCCCCGCAAATTTAGAATACATGTTTTATTATATATGTTGGAATACGATTAGAACTTATGCGCTTTGACCAATGTAAAGTATTTGCATGTTTTCACTGTGTGGTTTCATGTAAATGTATTGCATGAAGCACCCATGTGAGCCTTCATGAATCTAGAATATATGCTATATAATGTGAATTTGAGATTCAAAAGAAGTGGACATGTTTAAAGTATGATTTGATCCTATCAATGCTTAATGAAAGTAGAATGTACGATTTAAATGATGATTCGAGACTATGATGATATGAACTATGATGATAAAAATAAGATTGATCCTTCGCATCTTTGGACTTGTCATAGTAGAAAGTAACCTTAATTAACTCAAAATGAGTCCAAGATGATATTCAAGATGATGTAAATAGTTGAATTCTCTGGTCTCTGATTAGATGAAGTGACTTAGACTAGACGAATGATGTCAGACTAGTGACCTCCATGTTCTAGTTTATCGTGACTTCTCCATAGTCGAGAATGTTTCCCCTCGCGCCAGGATGTTCTCCCTTAGCTCGCTTAGGATTCTCACAGCAGAGAATGTCTCCTTAGCTTAGTCGTGATTCTCATTAGCAGAGAATGTCTCCTTCGCCGCCAGAAATTCTCATTGTGAAGAGAAGGTTTCTAGTCAAGCATGACACTCCATAGTAGAGAACATCTCCTTAGCATAGTCCATGATATCAATTCATTTCACCAGATAGACTCGATTTTAGTTTAAATCATATTTAGAAGAATTAAGTCTCACTTATCAGCAGATGGCTAGTAAAGTGTATGACAAGAGTTGCTTCCGCCGCATATGTTCGCATATGACCCCTACGCATCAATTTGATTATACTTCGCAAACGTTTTCAAATAAGAGGTTCATGTCAATACTTACATTATCTCAATCAGTGGTCATTGTATTTCATCTCAGTTATATATTCAGTGTTGCATTTGTTTACTTTCCTCTCGTACACTTGCATATTTAGCTTACTTACTCTGCATGCTCGCATATTCTATGTATCGACCGTGATACTTATGTGCTATATCATTTCATGATATAGATTCAGGTTTCCTGCTCAGCCGCATGGTTAGATCCGCTCCATTCCCATCTCAACTGCTTGTGGTGAGTCCTCATCTCCGAGAATGTTATCTATGTTTTTCTTTCTATTTTCATTTATGCTTAAGTTTTCTGTGATTTTAGGAAATAGCTAAGGGCTTGTCCCAAGAACTTATCGCGGTAGTAGAGGCTTTTTAGACTTTTGTAAACAGATTCAATTGATGTATCCGAGTTTTATTGGATTATGTTTTATGTATCAGTTAGCTTCCATTCAGTTATGATTCTATTAGTTATTGTATAGTTAATGTTGCTTAGATCATGCCACGGTCGACTCCCGGAGCCTCTGTCTCCTTGTCCCATGTCTCGATCCAGGTCTATGTCTGCCTGGGTGACAAATTTGGCACGAGTCATTAGGTTTTGAAGTGTTCAAGGGTGTCCTGAAATCCACGTTAAGTAGAGTCTTTTTCATGGGTGTGAAGTGCGACACACTTATGACGAAGAGGCTATGAAACGATTTAGGAAATGTTCCCTATATTCATGATCTTTGTCGTGTGTGGAGTATGAAGCTCGATAGTTCCTCCCGACTCGTACTTTACGTGCCTGGCGTATAATGCCCCCATGAAGAGAGAATGGAAGAAGAAATTTCAATGGGCGCCCAAAGCCTCCCACTCAGCCCCAAATAAACCCGATAGACAACCATGTTACTTATGCCGAAGCCCGGAAACCCTTAACATGTCGTCAGGACATGACTGTCTAGATTACTCAAGAGCGATGGATCATGTTCCCTAGAATGGAACGTAGCGGGAGGCGAGGGTAAGAGATTTCCTCTAGATGAACCCCTCGAATTCTTGGGGTCAAGGGTGGACGAGGACCCGTAAGAGTTCTTGGAGGAGATCAAGAATATCACCCAAATCATGGGGGTGACGGGAACCGAGAGCGCAGACTTAGCCTTCTACTAGCTAAAAGGAGTCGCGTTCATATATGTTTTGTCAAGGAGATAGTCGGGGAATTGGAGCAAATTTCATAAGTTGGGATGAGTTTGACCCGTTTCCTGGACAGCCCCTAGGAGCCGAGGGAGGCAAAGGCGTAGAGTTCATCAACTTGAGGCAAAATGAAATGACTCGTCTAGGAGTACCATTGGAGTTTACCCTATTTTCCAAGTATGCATGTGGAGATAGTAGCCAACCAGAGGGCTCGAGTGAGTAAGTTCATAAATAGTGTCGACTCCTTTATCAAAGAATGTAGGACCGCTATGTTGCTCAAGGACATATAATTTCCACGTTTGGTGATATTATCTCAAAATAGAAGTGGGAAATGGTGTGAAGGAAAAAGAGAGAGAGGCCAAGAGGGCTAGGAGTCAGAGATTTAGAGTTTTTCCTCAAATGTCAAGTGGTGGACACCGCTCATGCCCCTGATCATTAGCCCTGACACCTTCAACAACCAAAGGTTCCATAAAGACCTAGGGTAAGGGAGATTACTTATCCACTTTGAAAATCGTGGGAAAAACCATTTGGGAGAATGCATGGCCGCCGTATGCTTGTTTTGGTGTGGCAAGTTGGGTCATAAGAACTGAGATTGCGCAACAACTAAGCGAGGCGAGAGTAGGGCCTCATCTACCTCTTTAGTAGCCCTGTGAACCACCCATTTTAGTAGGGGCACTATCCGCGCAAGTGGTGAACCGTTTCAAAACCGCTCCTACGCCTTGGAAGTACAAAAGGATAAGGGAAAATCACCAGAAGTAGCCACAAGTATGTTATGAATTTATTATGTTACTCTTTGCTTGAGCCAAGCCCCGTAACCCCAATATTGGAATAAGAAACTCTCCTATGATGTTTGTCGAGAAGAGATTGTCGATGTGTGGTGTGAATAGTTATGAGTATAAGGTTTGTAGTGAATGTTAGAGGTGAAGGAGAAGCTAAGATAGTGACTTAGCCCGACCTTAAAAAAGATTCAAGAGCCTTGTGAATGAAGACTCAAAGCTAAGGGGGAGATGGTGGGGCATGTGAGACAATCTCGTATCTGAGTATGCTAGTAGGGGAGTTCCACTCTAACAGCTATGTATGTCATCCCTTCAGGTTCAGATAACTTCTCTTGTATTTTAGTTGATGCTATGCTCTACCCATCCCTATGTGCGTATTTCCTTAATCTTTAAGTAGCCGCTTCGTACAGCCGATGCCAGCCTACTCTATATATCCTTAGGGCTCATATCTTCATGTTATGAATCGCCTATGTGTGCTAACTCATGTCTTCTAGTATGTTTAGCTCAAACTCAGTCTTTAGAAGTTGCTTTACTAGCTCAGTAGGTCAGGTTACCTCATGTATGTGCTCGCTTATAGATATCATGAATGATTCACGCTCATGAGTCCCTTACTTTCGGCTAGACCAGATATCATGAATACTAACTCAAGACGTAAAGCATTTGAGAATGATGGCTCGCTTGTATCGCCTGCCGCTGTGAGGAAAGAATCCTCTTAGTGTTATATCTAGTACCATGTTAGTTTCATGTCTTTTCATCCCTCTTATGCCTTAGCATGCGAGTGTGATTTAGATGTTCCGCCCAAATATGTAATATTAGTTCGTGAGTCGATACCCATCGGGCCACAAATGCCTGCATTTGGGATATCGCTGATTCCCCCAATTCTTCGTTGTGTTTACCTAACATTCGAGGAAGAATATTCCCAAGGGGGAGATATTGTAACACCCTGAAAGTTTCTAAGATCATACCCTCAAATTAGATGAAGTTCAAAGACAAAACTAGTAGGAATTTTCTCGTAACGAGTTGTCTAATGATTCGCCGGGTTCTCTAATGAACCATTAGACTCGGAGCGCCGGGAAGGGTTTCTAAATAGTTCAAGAGGATTTTGACACCATGAGGATAGAACGAGCCGTCATGAAATAATGACTCGTCGCCAGCCGTGGTAAGCTAGAAGACTAGGCTTCCTGTAGACGCACTTGAGCCGGGTGACGACCCATTGGTCAGACGGTCAACTTAAAGAGTCGTTAGTTAGAGTTCAGAGTTTCTAGTTCGGGATGATAGATGGAGACAACGAGCCGTTAGGGTGGAGCAATGACCCATCATGTCGGTTGTTAGAAAAAATCAAAGGTTGAATTAATGGTGACGACGGAAGGTGACAATGAGTTATTGGATGAGGTAGCGACTTCCTGTTGGCCTGTTTCTTGGAGGAAGTAGAAGCTGAGGAATTATTTCTCCCGTGGCACGGATGGTCACCATGAGTCATGGTGAGACCAATGACTCATGGTGAGGGTCGTGTCACTGATGGGCAATTTTTAAGCCTAACTTCAGGGGCATTTTGATAAAGTCCTATGGTTCCAGTTTCTAAATGACGTCTATTTGGGAATTTCAAGGCTGGAATTAAAGGGCTTTTCATCAGGCTAAGCCCCCATTCTTACAAAACATCGCTGAGTTCCTTCCTCTTCATCTCTTAAGCTCAAGGATTCAACTGTAGTTTTTAAAGGCTTTAAGGGTTAAGTTCAAGAGAGGATGTTTCTAATCAGGTATGTGGGTTTTCAACAAAGGTGTATCCTTTCATCCTTGTGCCCTAAACTTTTACGAAAAACCTAAATCTCTTGATTTTAGAACAACATGTTCCGTGGTTCAATTTATGCATGAATTCTCATGCGCGTGTTTACTTGAATTCTAAGACCCAACATGGTTAATAGTCGCGTAAAAGCTATGTAGGGCTACTAATACCTTATTGAATTACGTGTATGATATGTGAATATCATGAATGTAGGACTTTCATAAAGAGTTAGCCTGGAATTTCAAATGGGATTTCATTAATTATTCATATGCTCTTATCATGAACTTACATCCTTGTTTAAAGTATATGTAGATTATATGGGTCCCCACAAATTTAGAATACATGTTGTATTTTATGTTGGAACACGATTAGAACATACGGCTTTGACCAATGTGAAGCATGAGCATGTTTTGACTAGGTTTCGATGTAAAATGTCTTGCAGGGAGTTGAATCTATGGAGCCTTCATGAATCTAGAATATATGCTATATAATGTGAATTCGAGATTCAAATGTTGTGGAAATGTTTAAAGTATGATCTGATCCTATCAATGCTTAATAAAAGTAGAATGTACGATTTAAATGATTATTCGGGACTATGATGATAGGAACTATGTTGATAAAACATGAGAATGATCCTTTATACCTTTGGGCTTGTTGTTAGTAGAAAGTAGCCTTAATCAACTCTAAATTAATTATATGATATTCGGTATGATGTGTCAGTTGAATGTTTGTCTTTTGATTAGCCGAAGTGACTTAGACTAGATGAATGACCGCCAGACTAGTGACCTCATGTTCTAGCTTATCGATTCTTCATAGTCGAGAATGTCTCCTCTCGCCGGCCAGACGTTCTTTCAGCTCGCCGTGATTTCACAGCGCATAATGTCTCCTTAGCTTAGTCAGGATTCTCATTAGCAAAGAATGTCTCCCTTAGCTCAGTCGGGATTCTATTAGTAGAGAATGTTTCCCTTAATCAGTTAGGGGACTCTCCATAGCAGAGAATGCTTCCCTTAGTCAAATAGGGACACTCAATAAAAGAGAACGTCTCCCTTAGCATAGTTCATGATATCAGATTAGTTCATCTTTGTATAGACTCGTATTTCGCTTAAATCGATTTAGAAGAATTAGGCTCAATTATCGCAAATGGCTAGTAAAGTGCATGACATCAAGCATCTAAGTTCTCGCATATGTTTAGTACATGACCTATGCATCGCTTGATTATAATTTAGTAAATGTTTTCAAATAAGAGCTCATGTCAATACTTATGTTTATCTCACAATGTGGTCAATGTATTTCAACTCGCTTATATATTCAATGATGCATTCAATTTACTTTCCTCTCGCATACTTGCATGTTTAGCTTACTTACGTTTTCCCATACTCGCACATTCCAAGTACCGACCGCATACTTTTATGTGCACTATCTTTTCATGATATAGATTTAGGTTTCGTACTCAACCATATGGTTAGATACGCTCCATTCCCATCTCAAATTTCGCTTGTGGTTAATCCTTATCTCTCGAGGATGCTATCTATATTTTTTCTATTCTTCATTTATTCTTCAGTTTTCATACTTTAAGAGTTGGGGTCGGGGATTCTGTCCCAAGAACTCATCAGTATAGTAGAGGCTTTCGCATTCTTTAAAACAGATTTAGCTGATGTATTAGAGTTTTACGGGATTATGTTTTATGTAATGCTTAGCTCGCTCATTTATGATTCTGTTAGTTATTGTCTAGTTAATGTTATGCTACATTAATGTGGTCGACTTGGAGCCTCTCGGGTTCTTTTTCCCGTGTCCCGATCCGGCCCTATATTCGGCCGTGACACCTGCCTCGAGTTGTCGCATCGACGCTCTCAATGAGCTTAAATCCCTCTTCTATCTGATATATCATGGTAGGTCCTAACGACCTTGACTTGCCTATTTCAAAACCCATACTAGGGAACTTATATTTTTGCTCATACAAAGCCTAATACAGCGCCATCTGGATGGTAAAATGGTAACTCTATTATGCAAACTCAATAAGAGGTAGGTGTTCAAATGTAACTTACTCTAAAGTCTAGCACACATGCCAATAACATACTTTTGGGCGTCTGAATCATGCGCTCTGCTTGGCAATCTGTCTGGGACAAAAAGAAACTATACTCAACTTAACCTATGTTCCCAAACTTTTCAAATGACTTTTTAAGAATCTAGTTGTAAACTAGGCCCTCTATCGTGAAACGCACACTGGGATACTCGCGGGGCAGCTGGACTATCTCCTTAATATACAATTCAATATAATTTTCAGCTGAAAAACATAGGTTTGGACTGACAAGAAATGAGCTAATTATGTCAAGTTATCAACAATGACCCTGGAGCTAAATTTATGCCTCGGTAATGCAAAGTGAAGCCGTAATAGGTTTATATTGGACGCTTCCCACTTCCATATAGGCATGGTTATCACTTGAGTCAGCCTACCAGGTTTCTGATGTTCAGTTTCTTGCTTGCAATTTGGACACTGCGCTACAAACTCGAATATCTTTCTTCTTTCCATGCCACCAATAGATCTCTTTTATATCAAAGTACATTTCACGCCAAGGTACATTTCGTACTAGGCTAGAGTGCCTGCACTGTCATTATTTCACCTCCACAATTAAAGATGATACTGCAGTATTTTGTATCATAACCTTACTATCATCTTAGTCTACCAATTGGACCACTAACTGGCTAAGTGGTGCGGCTCTCGATCCAATTTTTCTTGGTCTCAAATACGATAGGCTGCCTACGTGGACCTACGATCAAGGGCATTAGCTATAATGTTAACCTTCCCCCGGGTGATACAAGATTTTTACGTTGTAGTCTTTTAATAACTCAAGCCAACAATGTTGTCACAAGTTCAACTCTTTCGCATAAAAACATACCGAAGGCTCTTGTGGATTAGTTAAGATGTCTAGACGAATACCATATAAATAATGCCTCCAAATATCAAGAGCATGAATAACTGCAACTCATTCTAGATCATGGGAAGGGTAGTTTTTTTGTGCTTAGCTCCCTTGAAAACATAAGCTATCACTTTACTGTTTCAAGAACACACACCCCGACCCAATCCCAAATGTCACAGTATACCATGGAGCCCTCTAAGCTTTATCTAATGGCTAATACCGCAGAGATGTCAATCTGTTTTTCAATCCCTGGATACTCCGCTCACAAGCCTCAGTCCATCGAACTTAGCGCTTGAAAGTTAGCTTCATCAATGGTGTTGGCTGTGTAGAAAAATACTTTCACAAACCTTCGTAATACCCAACTAACCCTAAAAAGTCATGAACTCTTACTGGAGTCAATGGGCCAAGTCTTAACAGCTCTATCTTTGCAAGTCAATCTAAATACCTATATCTAACACATTATGGCCCGAGAAAACTGCAGAGTTAAACCAAAACTTTGTAATGCCCCCGAAACTCAAAAATCTCATTCGAACTTAAATTTGAAAATATGGAAGACTGCAAAATACAAGATGACTCACCAAACGCCGTTATGAGACCCAACAATTCATTAGGTTAATGAGAAGAAGGAGTAAGTATTGGAAATGAGAGGTCGTGTACTAACAAGGGACTTCATGAGTCATGATCACCGAGCACGACCCATTGAGTCACTCGTGGTTAGGCCTGCTGAGAATTTTATTAGTGTATTAGTGTACTCTTGATGGGTGGGGGACAATGAGTCATGGTCCCCAGTAACAACTCGCTGTGTCCCCCGTTTCCAGCCCGAGTAAGTTTTAAGTGAACGTACCTAACAGTGTCACAACGAGCCGTCGTTAGTGGAAATGACGTGTTGGCGACTACACAACTTAGCACTTAATTCGCGGGTGAGCCGCTGTGGTCCACAACCGGCACCACGAGTCGCGCGTTGACCAAGACTCGTTAGGTCCCTTGTGGTGACCTAATGAGGAGCCTAGTAGTGTGTCACCGACGGAGTGACCACGAGTCGTGGTCAGCCACCACGACCTATAAGGTCACCCGTTAGGGCCACCCGATAGTTTTTCGAATTTCTAAAGGCTACTTAGTAATTTCATTCTCCCAAGCTTTAAAATACGCCATTTTAGTAATAATATTAGACGTTTTAGTGGGGAAAATGTTAATCTCATTCCCACTCAATTCTCAGAAACATCGAAAGTTCTCCTCTCAACTCTCCAAGCAAGACTAGGGCTTCTCATATCTTGCAAAGATTTCAAGCTTCTTCTCCATAAGGATTTTAGTAAGGTGATTGGAATTCAACAAGGAATTGATCTTCCCTTGTGTCCCAAATATCTTCCCATAATTTTCCTACCGTTTTTAGCCTTGGGATTTTGAATATGAAGTGATTTTCACGTTTGTTTTTCGTAAATTTCAATTGCTATTATCCATGTTTATTATTCATATGATCTTCATCAATTCATAAGTAAATTTTTGTTGTTCTTGCCAAGATGATTTACAGCCCTAAATTTTTGAGTAAAGATTATTTCGTATTAAATTCTGTCTATTTTGCAAAGTATGTTTTGGTTGAATATCCTAGTAATTCTTATTATATATATGTGAGCAATTATTACATTGAGGAGAATGATTTTACCCGTTGGATGAGACCCTTTAAATTCTTGAGATTTCGTCATATTATGAAATTCCCCATATTGTTGGAATGAGTTTTAATTTCTATTAGCCGCTTAGTAGTTTAGTTTAGTTAGAATGTAGAACCTCTTCAAGCACTATTCATAAAAGTGTCAACCGATCGCTTTGACTTCAACTTTTCCCGTGGTGTCAAGTGGTGCTCACAATTATTAGAATTAGACCTTAATCCAGTATTTTATCAATTAGGCGGTCATGACATTTTAGATATATAGCTATGACCAGCCCTGTGACCTCAGCTTCAGTTTACAGATGTTTTTAGATGGCCACGTTCCAGATAAGCAATGACTAGTCTAGAGCTTAGTTTTAGGATCTAGTCCGATAAGGCTCTCATGTACTTTCATTTATATGTCCCGACTAGTCTTGACCCAATTTCGGGAGCTATCAACCTTAGTAGTTTAGTTTAAGTTTTCTAGTGGGAGGAGGACTTAACACCGAGCGGGCCGGGGTTCCAAAGGCACCGTGTTCCCATTAATTATGTTGCCAAGTGTAGGTTACATTATTACTTGGCATGATTGGCCCCGTAGTTTTGTGATCACCCGCTTCATGCCTTTATACCTCGGCAAGGTATATTGGGTCCTACCAAGGGGGTGTATACATCGGACTCCACCGCCTAACTCACGTGGTTATTCGGCTTGCTATGTACTCTCCAACTAGTTAGTTTAGTCACTCGCATTTCTCTCGCCTTAGTTTCATTCGCATCAGTTCAAGATAAAGGTCTCGCACTCAAAAAGATTTCGTACTTAGGCACGCTGCACCGTCAGCCGTGTCGCAACTAATCGTATTAGTTATATCTCTAGTTATTTCAGTTTTCAGTATTTTCAGTTGTCATTTCATGTCATTTCAAATTTCGCTTACTAGTTCTTTCATGTTATTTATACTTCTACTTACTCAAGACATTCAAAGTACCGACGTACAATTTTATGCTATATCGTTTCATGATACGTATCTATAGGTTCCCGCATACAACAACGCAATCACCACGTCAGCCTCTTCCTCGCCGCGCATTAAGTGTGAGTCCTTATCATTTGAGGGCCTTATTTTCATTTTCTTATAGTCAAGGTAATTTTATTTTTTTAGGGCTTAGAGTTAGCTGGGGATTGTCCCAAAGTAACTCAGTAGTTAGAAGGCTTTCACACTTCACTAGATGTTCCATTTTCATGTTTTAAGTTTTATTCTTAAACTTTCACAAAATACCTTTATGTTAGTTTAAAAATTTTCCGTTGTAGCTTGTTTTACCGAATACAAGTGCATGATGGAACAGGGGTTGACTTAGGGCTCCTGCACCTGGGCACCGTGTTACGTCTAGTTGTAGGCTCGGGGCGTGACAAACATGGTATCAGAGCCCTAGGTTTAGAGTATCCTCTGAAAAACCGAAAGCCGTAGTCAGTAGAGTCCCTATCATGGGTGTGAAGCGCTACACTTATGACGAGGGAGGTTACAAGATGTTATTAGAAAGCTCTCTTTGTTCATACTCTTTGTTGTGCGTTAAAGTTACAGAAATGCCCTTCTAATTAGTGCTCTTTTGTTTTAATGAGCCATGCCTCCTAGATGCGGTAACGGAAGAAGGGCCTGTGGTAACGCCAAATGCACTCGCCTCCCCCACCAACCCGATAGCTCATCAAGATGATTCAGTGTCTACCACCGAATCTCAGGCAACCATTCAATTGCTGGCCCAAATAGTCACCGTCCGCAGGTGTGAACCAGTTGTGGTACCGATGAACACCAACTGGTCCGCAACAAGCTATGGTGGTGGGACTTACCCGTATGAACCCTCCATCTTTTTAAGGATCCAAAGTAGGGTAGGATCCTGTGAGTTCGTGGAAGAGATCGAAAGATCACCCGCATTAAGGTGTTACTGAGAGTAAGCCGACCGGGCCGCCACCGCTAAAGGGGTAGCCTGTGTCCGGTATGAACAATGGAAAGAGGGGCGGCCAATGAAAGAAAGACCAGTAGAATGGGAGGAGTTCCACACAACTTTCTTGGATAGATTTTCCCTGAGCCGAGGGAGGCAAAGATGGTTGGAGTTTATGAATTTGAGACAGGCAATAGAACCGTGGAGGAGTATGCTCGAGTTTACTCTGGCTGTCTAAGTATGCTTCGTAGATGGTAGCCAAGCCAAGGGCTCGCATGTTGAAACAAATTCTGTGAACGGGGTGTTTAATCGGTCTCAAGGAGTGTAGATAGTGATGCCGATTAAGGATATGGACCTCTCCAGCCTTGGATTGTCTATGCCCAACGATTGAGGTCGAAAAGTCAAGGATATGGAGCGGAAGAACAAATGGGCAAGGACTCGCCATTAAGATTTTGTACATCATCATATGGTCTAGCGGTAGTAGCCGCCCATAGTAGAAGTTGCAAGAAGAACAACAGAGCCCCAACACCTGGGCTTAGTGCCCCAAACCTTCGGTCCCGTCGATCGAGGGGTGGGTCATTCCGGCACTCAGCCTGTGCCTATAGTATCGGGAACAACATCCAACTTGTCCCAAGTGTGGTAGGAACCACCCGAGGGAGTGTCTTCTGTGGTCGAGAGGGCTATTTTGGTAGTGGACGCTGCACATCGGCTTAGGGAGTGCCCACGACCCGGCGACGGAGACCAGAATCCACTACATCATCGCCTCCAAACAGGTCGACCGCCGTGTTACACCCCGTAAGTATCTAATGTTTGATGGCCTACTCATACGTTGGTTAAGAGTTTGTGAGAGGGTAATACATATCAAAAGGGCCCAAGAAAAGGTCGAACAAGCACTAGGACCACATGGGAGAAGGCCGGAGCAGCTTCCTAAAGGGGCAATGTGGCAATGCACTTCCCCGTGCATTGGGCCTCCCGTGGCACGGCCCGTAATTGGCATGACATGGTCCATGTCAATGACCCCCGCCCACCGCCTCAAGTATGTATAAGTCTCTCCTTTTGATTTTAAGTCATATTTTAATATTTATGAGGGCGTATGAGAGGAACCACGATGAAGACAAGTAAAACTAATCCGCTTACACTGTAAAACGCCGCTCTAATTCAAATTAACTTCGAATATTGAAGTTTAAGGCTACATGGAGCATCCCCGTAGAGTTATTTTCAATGAATTCTCCTGAAAATCTAACCGCTAAGCCAAAGTTGTTGGTATTGCTCCAAACTTTTGTTAATACGATCACAGGCTTAAAGTAAGCATTTCTCCCTTCTGGATTCTCGAGACACTATGAGTTTTAAACCATGTTCCGTCAAGTTAGAATATAGTTAATATTATATGTAAAGTTATTGTTTTCTCCGAATTTAGTACTCAGAACTAGTCATTTTCCCCGCACAATTGCAGTTGAGAAGAGCAATGAATACGAGCTGAAACTCGCCAGTTAATCAAAGAATCGACGAACGAGGTATGTTAAGGTAGTTTCCTTCGGCAAATTAGTTTCTTTAGCATGATAGCTCAGCTTGAATCCCAAAGAAGAATAACATAAGCATATCTAATATGATTAGTTGTGTTATTAGCCGAGATCAGTATTCCATATTAGTTTGAGGATGGATTATGCCTGTATAGCCTTCATGATCGAATCCTAGGTTATTATCTCCCGCTGACACCCGCCAGTAGATGACGTCTCTGCTGCAGCGTATGCCATCCGCCAGAAATGATGGGGTCCCCAGTCCTCATATGTCGTGGTTGGCTTTATACAACCCCGTCAAGCCTAGTTCTCGTGGTGTAGATATCGTGAGTCCACCCTGACTTAGACACGCTATGCCGGGTCGAGCGGGTTCGGGCTGGGTGCATCCAAGGGATTGGTAGGATGACTATGGCTATTAGTTGACCGATATGACCTTGGATATGGGTATATAGACCGAGGTGTACTCACTAGGGCTTATGGGGGCCCCGTGGGCTTTTTCAGGCCGGTTGTGCCTTTCGGCCGGGGCCATGTAAGGTTTATGTTTGCTTTAGTAATTGATAGCTAGACAAAGAAGACGCCTTCTATTACTCAGGCATGATCTCTATTCCTTCATTTTGCTATTCTCGCTTATCTCTTTATTTCGCCATTTACAATTATCGCCTTACATATTCAACATATATTATACCATGCCTTTTCTAGGGAGCTGACATTTTCCCCGCAGGTACGAATAGATGAGGAGCATGTCCCTCATAGTTTTCAGCCGCATCACCAGAAAGCAATTATCTCCCTTTCTTACGGAACTTGTAGAGGGGTTACTTCCTTTTGATTGTACAATTGATGGTCGGGGCCCTTTCCCTGACCATCATATTACCTCAGCGGCTTGCAAATTGTTTTTATTTCCTTGTGGTAGATTTATTGGTCAGTGGTGGGGCCTATATGTGCTTTAGTTTATGTGGTGGCCGGTGAGGCCCATATGTGTTTTGGGCCACATGTTGGCTGTGTGGGGTCTTGTTTAGTCGGGACAGACAGCGGCCTTTGTCGGCCCTAGCTTAGCTTTTAGCACTAGTTTTACTGCATGCTCATAACTAGACATTAGGGTAGTCTTATCAGCCCGCATAGGATTCTCTATTGCTCTGTCTCGGTTAGCTATTTTATTTTTACATGGTGGCTATAAGGCTCTGTAGGCCGTGGGAGGCTGGGTTTACAATCGAGATATAGCCTCGTTATTTTCTTGATTTGGGAATAAGCCGCACCAGAAGTGCTTAGGCTCATTGAGTTCGTGATCTCAGTAGGGCACTGTGTGCTAGTCATGCCTCCCAAGGTGGGGCATGACAAACTTGGTATTAGAGCAAGCCACAGATCCTGTGGAGCTTGCAAGCCGTAAGGCAGAGTCTTGTCTATGAATGTGTTGTGCACTACATTCTATATGTGAGGTCATGAGGCATGATAGGATGGTTACTCTTTCTTCTTAACTACCATGCTATAGAGTTGTACAATGTAGTTGAATCCCTAAGCTTACCATATTCTTTTATCTACGAGAAATGATGTAGAATTCGTGACACCCCACGACTCCAGAAGATGGGATGTTGGCAAAAGAGGAGAAGGCATTAGCAAAGGGTGCCTAGTCGTAGTCAACCCGATGAGGGCGATAGGGAGACTTCATATCAGTCTCCCAAACACTTCCACTATGCCGTGCCGGAGCGGCAATGTGACGACACCGCTCCGAGTCTTTATACCCTACTCATTGGATCAGAGGTTAGGATTAAGCCGTTGTTATGCTAGCTCGTATGATGGCTAAAGCACAGTACGCCCAAGGATGCCCACAATCGTAGAGTCCAAGAGGGCCTGGTAGTTCGAGGGTCCGAGAGTTCTCGCCTTGAGTTCCCCTATAGTTTACAGGACGGATCGAGGGAGGACCCTCAGGATTTCTAGATCGATGTAGTGATTTCGTGATGATGCATGCTACACCTGCTAAGTCGGTTGAGTTAGCAAAGATTTTGCCACAAGACATCGCAAGATCAGTGGTATGAGAGTTGGAAGAGGTCTCAAGGGAGAGATGCTTCCCCTACGACTTTCTTGCCCAAATTCTTCTTAGGAGGCTTTTTCTCGGATCACTACCTACCACGAGAAATTTGACAGTCGGGGGTTGATCGGTTTTTATATCTAGAAAGTAAGGGTCGATGAGTGTCCTGGAGTACGCTATGAGGTTCGACTCCTCGGCCTGAAATGCACCAGCTTTTGTGGATATCATGCCGGCTAGGTGCACGGTTTATTATGTGGTCAATCTAGAATATGCGAGACCTATATTACGGCCACTGGGTGGAGAGGACAATGGATATTGCCCGTTCAGATTTTACTCATAATATTGAGGGATTAGACAACAACAACAGGAGGTAAGGGCAAGTCGAGTACAGCAGTACGTATCTACCGATATGCAGGTGGAGTCCTGTGGCGGACCTGTGCCACGATTCTCAGTGCACCACTTAGACCCCCACCCCCACAACAACAACAAAGGAGTGGATCTGCTCTGGCCGAGGGCAGTCAGACCCAGCTGAGATCTCACGATCGACAGTCCACAATAGCAGAAAGCAATAGAGCAGAGCAGATTCACTATGCCACTTTGCCCCCGTTTACAACACCGACGTCACTTGGGCATGTAGGATGGTTCCACAATAACTTGTTATACCTGTGGGACAAAGAGGGTCATCAAATGAGGGATTGTCCAAATTAGGGGTTAGAGTGATCGGGACCATCAGGATAGATCTTCAGTAGGTGATGAGCTCCGCAAGTGTACGGTCGTACAAGTAATACAAAGGGCTCTTAAGAACCGAATGCTCGAACCCAATGTGAATAGGAACACGGGGTGAAACCTTTTTAGGTGTTAATTTACTACAACTACAATAGTGAAGACAACAGTGTAAAGAAAAGTTGTTCGTTTTGGAATATATATATTTATACTAAACTAAGCTATCTATACAATTGAGTTCCACTATGAATGAGAGCATGCTGAGGTTACAAAGAACATGTAAAGAAACGAACTATCGATATACGTGGTTTATCTTTTCTCCTAGCTGCTGGGGTCGGAACTAAAGCCTATGGATTAAAACTCTCGTATTTAACCCAACTTAAGAATCATGAACCTCCACCTACATTTTCGTGATAAGAAGGAATTCAAGTTCTAGCTATACAAACCGATTCCACACATGACTACGACTTTCGTGCATATTTATCCTCAAGGTAAATCAATTCCTAATTCTTCCCAAACCAAGAAAGATCATATCCTATTATTCACAACTTTCCAGTTTCTTGCCCTCTCGGGTGAAAACCGACTTTTTGAATCACATTAACATTGGCCAGATATTGACGTAGTAAGAACAAGAATTAAATAGAACAACCATGGAAGAAAAGAGAAAATAAACCAAAGAATCAATAATTACATTTCAACACAAAGTTCATAACCTCAGCAAGAAGAGAATTAGCCACTCATTTGTGGATTGAACATCGTTAAATGAATGGAAATCATGCAAACCAATTGAAAGGAAGAAGAAAGGGATAGAGAAAAACCCTAAGAATTTCTGGGCCCCTCAAACTCGCTCGTAACCCACGGTTTGCTCCACCAAGTCGAATAATTAAAAATGAACCTAAGTGTTCATTTATACTAGGGATAAATTTTTCCTGGTCAGAACAGCACGTGTACGGAGTGCACGTGAGCACCGCTCCGTGACACGGTGCAAATGCGGAAGCCCTCGGAAAATTGTCCGCCTAGGTAATAGCTTCTAACGTGGCATGGCATGCACGCTGAGCCTAAGCCAATCGTGCCACGGTGCAATCGCGGACCTCTCTCTCGAAATGCAAAGTCTCGAGAATTTAATCCCAACGTGGCAATTTAAATGATCATGACCCTCACGAATTTATTGGAATTTTCCATCTCAGTAAGAGTGCATCCGCGATGGCGCGTGTCACGGCCCATCGCGTGAGCCCTTGTGATCCTTGCTTCACCAACCGCTTCCTTGCTCGTTCCCGAGTGCATCTTCGATTTCTCCCAACATGTCATTTTTCTTCATCAAAAGCATGTTTTCCTACAAAACAACGCTAATCATGTTGGTTAGCATAAAATCACACTTCCGTATAATTCTATATGAGAATGTACACACATTATTGGACAAACAAGGCAAAAGTTATACATTTGAGTATCGAGTTTGGCATATAAATATGCCCCTTATCACCTACCCCACACTTAAATCTTATTCGTCCCTCGAACAATACTTCTACACCTTCTGAAATTGATATCCCATTATGGCTACTTTGGCTGACAATCCGAACTACGTTATACCGATTATGTTCAAAACAAATCATCAAGAAAAACATGCATAGTATCATTATTACAACGACACTTAATAAATCAAGACCTCCTAGCACAAGAATCGATTCTACATCGGCAAACTCATGCCATTAGCCGACCTAGATATCCGACACGAATTTATTCTATCATCAAACATGTGCCCTCACAACAATAAGAGAGAGATTCCCCTGCTTTAATCACACGTAACCCGAAGGAAATTCATGTCGGGGTATATATATACACATAATTGCGCTCACTCTCTCCCAAACGAATTCACATGCATTGTGTCATGACCCATAAGCTTGCCTCTAGTGTTTACTCCACTAATATATGGATGCGTGATGTAAGATCACGACTTAACGTGTTGTATGTAAGCTACGGAACTAGTATATACTGGGCTGACCAATAATAGTAACCAGCTTCCTAAGCGTTTTTCACACATCCCATCAACTTCTAGGAATTATTATCTTCCTTCCTCCTCCTTTCCTGAAGTTTATCTTTTATGTTTATCACCTCATTTCTTAACACACTCTCAACGAAGAGAAAATTGAGTTAAACAACTTTCTTTCCTTCAAATCTGGCCATTTCACCTCGACTTTTTTCTTTCTCTTTCTTTTTCTCACTTTTATTTTCTTTTTTTATCACTTCACTCCTTTGACACCATGGGAAAAATTATACATTTTCTTGGAGCGCCAAGAGCTTCGGATTTGGTTTAAGGACCACGAAAAGAAGGGGTTCACTTGGTCTACACCCTTTTCGACAAAAGAAAAACCAAAAAGAAAATTTATAAAGGCTAACGGCTCAACGGGCTGACTAGGGTTTAATCTTCAAGGTAGATATGAAAAGGAAAACAAGAAAAACTTTGGTTGACAAAGAAACGCCTACCATCCTTTCCTACACTACACTTCCTTCATTTCATTTCTAAGTATTCACACGACAGCAAGTTCTAGACAATCGACAATTTCCGCATGGAATAACTAATCCCTCACTATACACTCGGATGCAATATGCTCAACCAAGATGACTTCACAGATTCTTTAATCAGCTAATCACAAGAATTCAAAATTTAAGCCTCAATCACACTAAATCGAATTCTATGGCATAAGTGTCTTACATATGTACAAAATTTTGCATGCTTTCTACCAATCATCTTTTGCCAATTTTTATGTACAACACGCAACAAAGATGTCAGAGCCATAGAGTAGCAACATGCATGGACTACAACCACAACCAACTTAAATAAGAAATTTCAAAGAATAAAAACAAAATATAACTAATTCTATCGACTACCTTCTAAGACGGTCGTCATCCATCCATCATAGAGAAGGGTCACTATTTACGACTTCGGTTCAATGGGACTTTCTCGGCAAAAGAATCGAAAACAAACTTCGAGAAAAACCCAAAAGAAAAAAGTTACGAATTTTTTTTTTAAAATGTCGATGATTTCGACAAGATCATTTACATACTGGCTAACAACATTTCACAAAGACACAACAACAATTTCGCAACAACAATATTTACAACACGAACATAAACATAAAACAGAGTCAAATTAAAAACAAACACGACAACAAGTACAGAGAACATGCCATGATATACAAAAGAAGGCACCAAGACCTAACTACTCCCACCCCACATCTTAAAATCGAACACCTGCCCCCATGTTCACAATTACAAACAGAAAGGTGGTTCGTGAAACTCGATCGCCAAAGTATTCCACTTCTCATCAGGTGCTGCCGCCTCATCTCCATATCTGAGTCTCCACCGCCATCCTCCTACTAACGCCGGAGTCCTCGCGACGTGTCTCCTCTCGTCCGTGGGGACATCATCTATAGGCTCCACAAAAGCTAGACCCACCCGACATAGTGCCCCGGCGTTCGCCTAATGGGTAATCTAAGTCGAACTGCCACATCTCGTCCTCCGTTGCCGGTCTCCTGCCTATGCGTAGCTGGAGAATCGTGATCCTAACATGCGATTACATGGATCGCCCCGAGCATGTCGTCGGCCAATGTGAGAACAGCCCGTGAGTGGTGTCTGGTGCCTTAGTTTTTGTAACATCAATGGTACACCGCTCCATCTATGGATGTAGTCTAGGGCCTCCTCGACCTCAAGGCCCTGAAACGTAGTCAGCAGCCCGCCGAACTCGTACCGTGCCCTTGATGCAACCGGGCCCTCTTCATGGCGGGATATGATCACCGCCCGACATTGATCTCCATCCTTCATCGTGGCGTATACTAGCATACACGATCCCGGGTCACATTCGTCATGTGTGCACCTCTAATCAAACAGAGCAACGATTTAAGCCAGATTCGCTTCTCGTTCATCCGTGCATAGGCGTGTCTCGATGGTAGCTTCAGGCTCGCTTCCAACATGTCAGACCGGCTCCACATAAAGTGCGCCTGATATCCGCATAAGGTGGAGTGATGTTCATCTGTCGGAGTACGTGGGCGTCTGTATTTGCGCCCTAGAATGGTATTGAGGTGGTGAGGCTCCAATGTGACGATTTGGCCCTTATCTTGATGGTGTGACCTCCTAGTGTCGGGTTCCGCTGGCGTAAAATTCCTGGGATATGCAGGTTGCACTCCTTGGGCTCGTTTAAAATGAAACGTAGCCCAGCAGCGTCAATCCTTTGCACCATCCGGGGAACTCTTGTGCCAATGGTTCCCGTGCAATATGTTCCTCAAAGTGGGAAGTATTTGTTTTCTTTATGTTTGGTGTACCACTTTTCCCTCTTCGCCACTCCTCAATTCCATATTGGCGGCGCCGGCCGCGTGGAACTGCTGGTGTCACGACCGCTGCTCCCAAGCCTTAACCTTTTTCTCCCGGCGCCTGATGGTGATGCGCCTCTTTCCTTTGTCCTGCCGGCTAGACATTGCCCCTGTAAAAAACCGCACAGAACAATGTTAGTCGCATTTAAACTTAGCTTTGACTAAGGTTGGGTTTTGGCCCTACCCACCCCACACTTAGTCTTTAGCTCACATTATGCACTTTGGCAAGAACACATTTATTCTAGTTTACAAGAAGATACAAAATCTAGAACAATCAACAAAAGAAAAAAATATAAACGAAATCGCCTCGTGCCTTTTTAAAATTACGCATAACCCCATGTACTACTCCGACTTCGGTACGCCTAATCCCAACATACTATCGATAATCATTTCATTACATGGCATTCAGCTAAAAGAAAACGAGAAAAATAAGAATATTCCACAAACTTTTACTAAGCAATTTCCCAATTTTCATGTAATTCGATGAGTTCATGGAATTTCACCCAATTTGCACCCCCCGATAATTTCATCGTTTCATAGGCTTGACACGATACAATTCACTCAACATGCACAACCCAAAATTTTCAACAATTCCTCCTCAATTCAATTTTTCAACTTCACAACCCAACCCTAACTGCAATTTAGCACAAAATTCATTTAAGCTTGTAATTAACGAGTTCATACGATCACAACGATACTACGAACAACAATTAACAACAACTCAAATGTATTTAAGCTCAATTTTATATCAAGGGCATGGATTCCTCCTAGTTTATGCTAGAAAT
>JACEIK010000941.1:300880-337351 GCA_018107945.1 Datura stramonium | reverse complement strand
ATACTTGGTCGAGGCATGGGGCGATGGCCAACGTGGCACGGCGCTGGCGCTGCGCGATGGCCTGCATGACATGGCCTGTGGCGCTCAACAGTGCCTAGCGTGGCAGGCGCTTTCGTGCAGGCACTTTGTTTTGCTGCCTTATTCCCGCGCATGGCCTTGGCGTGGCACGACGCTGGGCGCAGCACACGCATAGCGTGGCACGCTGCCTGGCGCGGTCAACCTTGCCATGGCATGCTTTCTTTCCATTTTTTGCATTTTGCTTCCAACTCCATTTCATCACTTCACCCATAATTATTTAGTCCCTCATATGCATTTTACACCTACAAAACAAGGACTAACATGTTGGTACGCATACCCAAATTTACATAAAATCACATGAGAATGTAAGTGTATAAATAGACAAACATGACTAAACTAAGTTATAAAATAGAACTTCGGTACTTAATTATGCCCAATATCAGTAGATAGGTTAACTAAGGCTGCACACTTCCTACTGGTCAAAACCACGGATTGAGCGGATGATTATGCTAAGTTGTATATTCGGGAGTTTTTTCGAGTTCATGGAGTGCCCTTGTCTATTATTTCAGACCGAGGTAGTCATTTTACTTCTCAATTCTGGCGTTCTTTCGAGAAGGGAATTGGGACCCAGATTAAGCTCAGCACAGCATTCCACCCGCAAATAGACAGCCATGCGGTACGAACAATCCAGACTCTTGAGGACATGTTGAGGGCATGTGTTACGGATTTTAAAGGTAGTTGGGATGATCATTTTCCCTTGATTGAGTTTTCTTATAATAACAGTTACAACTCTATTATCTAATGGCAAAATTCGAGGCCCTCTATGGGAGAAGGTTTATATCTCCCATCGGATGGTTTGAGGCTGGTGAGGTCGCTATGACAGGGACAGATTCGGTTCAGAGGTGATGGTAAAGGTTCAGTTGATAAGGTTCCGGTTAAAGTATGCTCAGAGTCGTAAAAAATCGTATGCTGATGCGAGGAGGAGAGATTTGGAGTTTGATGTGGACGACTGGGTATTTCTAAAAGTGTCTCCCATGAAGGGAGGCATGTAGTTCGAAAAGAAGCGAAAACTCAGTCCTCGCTATGTTGGTCCCTACCAGGTTGTGAGGAGAGTTGGTAAGGCGGCGTATGAGTTGGACTTGCCATCGGAGTTATCTTTAGTTCATCCCATCTTCCATGTGTCACTTTTGAAGAAGTGTTTGGGTGACCCAGCCTTGATGGTCCCGGTAGACAACATGGGGGTAAAAGACAACCTCAGTTATCAAGAAATTCCCGTTGAAATCTTGGATCGTTAGGTTCAAATGTTGAGAAAAAAAGAACTACCTTCATTTAAGGTATTATGGACAAATCATCATGTTTAGGGAGCTACATGGGAAGCCGAAGCAGATATGATGGCTAGATACCCACATTTGTTCTCTACCGGCTCAGTTCCAACTTGAGGTATCAATTCTACTCTACGATCCCATTTAGTTTTTATGTTCAGTTCATGTGTGCAAGTTTCTTTTATGTGTATGAATGTGTATGTGAAGCATAAGATCAGTTCAGCTATGTGCTTTGGTTCGGAGGTAGTCATTCTGTGAAAATTTCAGTTAAAATGATCAGTATATAGCTGTGATAAATTGTATATTTCTGTTTGTTTCTTGTTTCATACATTCAAGGATTAATATTTTCAAGGGAGAGGATTAATTAAATGCCGATTTTCCCGAGATTATTTACACTAATTGAACTTATGAGATGACCTAGCATGCCCTATTTAGTGAGCATATCATCTATACCACACCTCTTGTCTTTCATACTCTTGTCAACAACATTGGTAATTTTGCTATCGTAGTAAGCCAAATTAGAAGTTATCTTCTATTGTAAATCTCAATCTCATCCAACATGTTTATTTCCATATTATTCCTAAGTGGTGCAAGCTAAATTCAATTTCTCAAATGACAATCATTCTTATCATTCACTAGTCCCTGTGAGATTCGACCCCGACATCCGTTGGGATATTTGTTTTGATACAACGATCGTTTATACTCTTTTCATGAAGAGTATATTTTAGATGTTATCAGAACCTCAATTTTGAGCTTCCCCTTCCCCTAAGGGGCCTTAAACTTGATATTGATATCATGGTAGCGTCCATAGCCCTGGCAAAGCTATGGATGGATCGGCCCACTTGAGTGTAATAATCGGGGCCACGTAAGCTCTGTCATGGTAATGTCGTTATAAGACGAGTCTCCCATTCTTTCTCATGATTTCAGTTATGCATGTTCATCAGTTATGATATTATGTTTTCAACAAGTTTGACCTAATGTTCAGTTTTACTTATGATTATCAGTTTTCAGCTTTGGATCATTCGATTAAGTAATGATGTTTAGTTACAATAATTAGTGATGCATGAATCATGTTTTCAGATAATAGCATGCAAGCCCTACTGTCAGACTCTTATGATGAAATATTTTATGTTATGCATGATCACTGAGTTTACTTACTTAGCGGTTTTACTTACCTTATATACTCGGTACATTACATGTACTGACTGCATACTTTATGCTATATCATTTCATGATACAGGCTCGGATATTCAGGCTCAGTCCCACCAGTAGCCAGACTCTCAGCATTAGCATCTTCCTATCTCAGTTGGTGAGTCCTCATCTTCCAAGGGCCCTTTATAAGTTTTACTGAGTATTTTAAGTTTCGGACTATAGTGAGTTAGTTGGAGTCTTTTCCCATCAACTCGTCAGTAATAGAGGCTTTTCAGACTTAACATGTATTCAGTTTCAGCCTTGTGTTATGTGTTTAGATGTTATGATATTTTCTGACTTCAGCTTTATTATATATGTTGGACTTCCACATGATTATGTTGAATTCAGATGTCGTGTTCATGCCCTGGGTCAACTTGAAGCCTCTCAGGGTTTTTTGTCCCATGTCTCGATCCGGGCCTATGTTCAGATAGTGACATGTATGGAAGTCCTTTTCCTAAGCTACCCTTCCAATTTTTAACTCTTTAAAGTTAAGTGATTTTCCTCTCCTCTTTGGTATAACTAAGAGAGAAGTTCAAGATGCTAAATGTAACACAAGAAAAAGAGTATAAAAATCTCTATAAGTAAGGTAATGTTATGCCTATTTCACTTCACTTTACTATAAATTTTGGGGAAAATTCAAGATTTGTTTTGTGAAGAACTCAGAGAAAATGATCGAAAGCCATGAGTTCAATGTGATTGTCATAATTTGAAAAGAATTATGGACTGTTTATGGGCTATTTTTGTGTTGTTATTGATTAGTAACGTTAGGGGAGTTATGAAGAGGAATAAGGCTCTCTCTTGACGTCGAATAAAGGAAAGGTGTGGCGATAAGCCAAGTATTTGTGTGTCATACGAACATGTTGCCTGTAATATATTTAGTTAATGCCTTGTGACATCTCCATTATTATTATTAATATTAACATCAATATACCTTCTTTATGTAGATTAAACTTCCAAAGGAAGGATCGGCTTGTCCCGCATTTTTCATAATCTAAATATGAGTTACGTTACGTTAAAGCCTCTTTGACCATTAAGGCATAATCCCATGTCATAAGTTTCTCTTGTATGAGTCTATAAGAGCTTACATCACTTGAGTTAAGAGTACTTAGATATTATATGTGTCAATGCGTAACTTTCTTCCCAATTTTTAAATAAATTGTTAAAGTTATGTAATCAAGTCTTATAAGTTTGAATTATATCATCCTTAGCGCTAGATTGAAATACTTTTGGTGTCCCTCACTTAAAGATGATTAGATTAAGTTAGTAAGGCACCAATTGTAGAATGAGCTTAATGAATTATTTTGTAGTATAACAAGCTTAGAATTGCATGATTAATAGACTCAAGAAGATAAGAAGAGAGAAATAAAGAACGCCTAATTAATCTGGTTGATGTATGCCTTGTTGGCCTATATTTACTCTACATTCAATGTATGCTTTAGTTAACTCAAAGTGGCTAATATTATTAGGCCCCCAGAAGAGGTCATCTTTTATTAGGCCTCTAGAAGTGGTTATCTTTTATTAGGCCTCCAGAAGTGGTCATCTTTTATTAGGCCTCAAAAAGTAGCCATCTATTATATAGCCCCCAGAAGTAAATATCTTTACTAAGCCCCCAAAATTGGTTATTGTAAATAAGCCCCAAAAGTGCCCATCATACCAGGCCAACCATCAGTGGTCATTTGATTCTTTGATTTTAAAATTTACGGCCACAAATATGGTCATGATTTCACTATTGGTTATTGATTACAGGAAAAAGAGCAATAGGTAAGTATGAGGTGTAAAGTAGTTAAGTAATAAAAAGCATGTTTGCAGCGTAAGGTATGATCTTGTTTGCAAAACATAAGAAATCAAAGTATTTTGACCTCTATTGTATCTCCTAAACCAATGCAGAAGGGGGTTGATTAGAAAATTCTGATAACTCATTGATTCATCTGGTACTAAATATATAATACGTTTCTAAGTTTACTAGATAAAAAGTTTATAACATTTGAGAACATATAGACCCAATGTCACATTCAGTAAAGATTTAAAATACGTGCATAGGATATTGCCTATTCGTCTGAGTGTGTCCCACTGATATATTAGAAATTATATCTTGGGATAGTATTAAGGCTAAACAAATTGCTTTTACTCCACGAAAAGAGGACTGTGTCGGTCATAAGAGATGTGAATTTTCTTATCCAATGGATTTCTTAAAAAGAGCAATAGATAAATATGAGATTTAAAGTAGTTAAGCAATAACAAGCATGTTTTCTACGTAAGGTATGATCTTGTTTGCAAAACATAAGATATCAAAGTATTTTGACCTCTCTTGCATCTCCTAAACCAATGCAGAAGGGGGTTGGTAAGAAAATTCTGATAACTCATTGATTCATCTAGTATCTAAATATATGATTCATTTCTAAGTTTACTAGATAAAAAAATTATAACATTTAAGAACGTATAGACCCAATGTCACATTCAGTAAAGATTTATAATACATGTATAGGATATGCCTAATTCATTCGAGCATGTCCTACTGATGTATTAGAAATGATATCTCGGGATGGTTGTAAAGATAAACAAATTGCTTTTGCTCCACGAATAGAGGATTATGTTGGTTGTACAAGATGTGACTCTACCTTTCCAATGGATTTCTTGAGTGTCCGGGTTAATTTATTTGATGAAACAACTCGCGTTATGGGTCTAGCTTATTGATACGTTCGAGAAGAGTCTACTTGAATCTATTTAATTCTTTTTATTAATAAACCTATGCTCGAAAATTAAAATATTTTTAGCACAAGTTTGTTTGGTCCAAGTGTATGTTGTGTTTACTATAAATGATTTTCCTTGGTGACAATAACTATTGTTTTCTCGATACCTTAGGATTATTTAATTTTCTTTCTTCCCTATTTTAAAAGAAATAGGACAATTAGGTGGTATACTATTTGTATGTATTTTAGAACTCCTTCTAACAACTTATGTATTTTGTTATCATTTCCAACCGAATGATCCATTAATCCCACTACTGGAGGACTATAAATGGATCAATTTTTTTATTCTATTGGAGATTAGGAATAGATGGACTTTTTATAGGACCCATTTTATTAACAAGATTGATTACCAGTTTAGCGACTTTAGTGGCTAGGCCAGTTACTCGAGATTCTCGATTTTTCTAATTTCCTATGTTAGTAATGTACAGTGGTCAAATTGGATTATTTTCATCACGGGAGCTTCTAATTTTTTTTATCATGTGGGAGTTGGAATTAATTCCTATTTATCTACTTCTAGGCATGTGGGGAGGAAAGCAATATCTGTACTCAGCTACAAAATTTATTTTGTACACGACGGGGGTTTTCTGTTTTTATCTTAATGGGAGTTTTAGGTGATGCTTTACATGGTTCTAATAAACCAACATCAAATATTGAAACATAAGTTAACCATTCATATCCTGTGGTTAATTGCCCATTATTTCCCTACACACATGGTTACCAGATACCCATGGAGAAGCACATTAAGNGCACATTAAGTACTTGGGGTAGGTATTGCTTCTTAGATAGTTATCGGGATATAACCAAATCTCAATTGAACATGAAGATCAAGAAAAGACTACATGCACTTGTCCTTATGGGATTTTTTTTTTCACGCGCATGGAATTTGGGTTGTGCGATACACCCGCTACCTTCTAGAGGTGCATGATGTCAATTTTCTCCAATATGGTGGAAGACATTTTTGAAGTATTTATGGATGAATTTTTAGTTGTAGGTGATAATTGGAAAATCCTTACAATGATGTGAAGAAGCAAATCTTGTCTTAAACTAGGAAAAATGCCACTTCATGGTGAGGGCATTGTTTTGGGTCTAAAGATATTTGAGAAATATCCGAGAAAGACATCGAAGTTGATAGAGAGAAGATTGAAGTATTGGAGAAGATGTTCCCCAGCAATCTCGGTGAAAGTATTATGAAGTTTCCTAGGCCATGTAGGCTTCTATAGGAGGTTTGTAAAGGACTTCTCAAAAATTGTCAGTCAATTGTGTCAATTATTGGAGAAGGATGCTAAATTCATCTTTGATGATGTTTTCCTAAACTCATTCAAATGCCTTAAAGAGAGGTTAGTGGCTGCACCAATAATTATTGCTCTAGATTAGTCGAAACCTTCAAAATGATGTGTGACGCAAATGGAGTTGAACTTTCGTCAGTATTGGGTAAAAGTGTGAAAAGATTTTTCACCCCATTTACTATGCTAGAAAGGAATTGAAGAATGCTCAGAATAATTACATAGTGATCGAGCAAGAGTTGCTTGCAGTTTTGTATGCCTTTGAGAAATTACAGGCTTACTTGCTTGCCACAAGAGTGATAGTGCACACTAACCATGTAGCTTTGGCATATCTCATGTCGAAGAAGGATGCAAGACTGAGGCTAATAAGATGAGTGCTTCTGCTATAGGAATTTGATTTTGAAGGCAAAGATCAAAAAGGCTGTGAAAATCAAGTAGCAGATCATCTGTCAAGACTTAAAGATGAGGAAAGAGTGACAAATGGGACAGAGATAAATGACTCTTTCCCAGATGAGCAGTATTTTGCCGCATCTCATGACCTTATTCCTTGGTTCACTTATTTTGCTAATTGTATTATCAGCAACATGATGCCAGAAGATCTGACCTTTTATTAGTGAAAGAAATTTCTCTATGATGTGAATAACTATTTTTGGGATGAGTTGTATTGACACGACCCGATCATAGACCCCAGACCGCCACATGGGATCTAGAACCACAAATGGCTCTAAGCTAAGACATGGCACATACATTGCATGAATAAGGGCATAACTAAAGACGAAATGAATCATAAACATGGATAAGCGAATATTTAAATAACATAAAACATCAACAAGAATGACAAGTCACAACGCTGAACCATCTAGTACATAACAGTATGAATGCCACTAATCATAAGAATAGCTGATGGGACAACACCCCCATCTAANAGTGGGTGTTTAACTGATTCTGCAAGGCAGCTATCTGTGCAGCGATAGTGAATGCCACTAATCATAAGAATAGCTGATGGGACAACACCCCCATCTAACTCGCTCAGTCTTAAACTAAAACAGGAATGTAATATTAATAACTACTAAATATCCTCGGAAGATGACGACTCATTCAAATGGGAGCTGAACTAGACTTCTACGGGAGCGAGCTAATCTCGGACTGAGACTAGTCACCCAAACCTATATCATGAGACCATATTGCACAAAGTATGCAGTCAATACTTTGAATGTACCGAGTATGTAGAGAAAGTAAAACATGCTAGTAAAAAAGATATTCTAAAATCATGAATATAAAACAAGATAGAACATGATAGTAGGGACAGTATGCTAAAAGCCATATTCCTAAAATAAACATAATTGTCAGATAGTCATCATAAGCTGAACATAATGACCCAAGGTTTAGAAATAGACACCATGTAGTGTACCATACTTGAAATAATAAGTGAAAATTCATAAACTAATCAATGGGTCAAACATGCTATAAAACGTAATATCATAAGACATGAACATGAGTAACTTAAAACATAAGGAACAATAGGAGGCTTCATCATAACCGACACTATCATGATATAGCTAACTCGATGGCCCACTGTCTCTCTTCAGTGAGAAGAGTGGTCCTAAGACTAGCTAGGGCAATAAATAGCAGAAATGTTTCTCTTGGGAATCTTGACTCCAAAACATCTTTGTAAAACTTATCTTGTAAGCCTTGGCTTAAAATCCATGGTGAAACATACGTGACTTTATAAGGGCTTACCCAAATCATGAAGTCATAGATACTTGAATAAGCCTTCATAAATTTTAAATCATAGATTCATAAGTTTAACCATTCGTAAACATTTATGCGTACTAAGATAATTCATCATACTTAAAATCATAGGCTCATACGCTTGGAATTCCTAAATTGTGCAGAGTAAAACAAAATCATCATAATCTTGAAATCATCAATTCATGAGAAATTTGAGAGTTAAATTTTCCTTAATAACCATATTTTGTCAATTATAACATGAGAAAATTTAACTCATAGCGATATCATGATTAATTGTATGGAAATGGGTTAAAACCTAGAATTTTACAATTTAGAACTTGAGAAGTAGAGATCATGGAATTGAAATTGAAAAGGTGTATAAGGGTGGAAGGATTTCCCCCATTTATAAACCTACATACCTAGGCTTGAAGAGTCCTCAACTTGATTGGAGACCTAAAGGGAATTGAGATGAAGAAGATGATGAAATCCTAGCTCCTCTTCAGGGGATTTGATCTTCACTTAGGGGTGTTAGGAGTAGAATCAGGGTTTAGGATGATTAAAATCCTTAAAAATACCCTTTAGGAGGCTTAAAACTACATAATTTAGGAGTTAGCAACTTAGAAATTATGAAAAAACTCTTAAAAAACCGATTGGAAAAATCTCTCTAGCAGTCCCAATTAGTGACCCAATGTAACACCCTGGAATTCATTGAGATTAGACCCCAGAGTTAGATGAAGATCAGCAGAAACTTGCCTTAGAACGAGTCAAGGAATGACTCGTTAGGAGACATAATGGGTCATGGTCTGAACTGTGAGGATCTGTAAGGAAAGGATGGCAAGCCTAGTGGCCACGGACGACCTGACGAGTCATCATTCGTTGAAACGACTTGTAGGGTTTGTCGTTGGATGGAGGACAGGGACCATAGGTTAAGTCCCAGGAAGTGTAGTTAAAGGAAGGGGGTGACGATTCGTTAGGTGTGGCAATGACTCATCATGTCAGTCGTTGGATGGGAGAAGAGCTGAAGATTGAAGTGTTATCCAGTGTACTTGACGAGTCGTTAGAAGCAGCAACCACTCTTCATGTTAATCGTGAGTTGTTAAAGCTGAATTTCTGAAGTTATTTTCCAGTGTACTTAACAGGTGAGACGACGAGTCATTAGAGGGGACGACGACTCGTTACGTGAGTCATGGCCCCAGTTCGGGAAGTTTTTCCAGTTTTATCTAGGGGCATTTTTGTAAACTCTATGCTTCTAACTCCAAAGTGACATCATTTTGGTTACCAGGAGGGGAGATTTTAAGGGGAATATCAAGCCTAACCCTCATTCAATCCAGAAACACTCACAAATCCTTCTTCCTCTTCTCTTCCGAAACCTAAGAACACCTAAGGTTTCTTCCACGACTTCAAGATCCAAGTTCTAAGGGGAAATTTCATCAATCTAGGTATGTGGGACTTCAACAAGGATTTCCTTTCGTCCTTGTGTCTTGATATTTACGTAAAAAAATCCTAGTCATTTAATTTTAACAAGAATTTATGTCCTAAGGTCTCAATCTTGCATGATTTCTCTTACGTTTTCTTAAATTTTCAAACCCTCATGATAGTAGCAATGTAGGTTATGGAATTACTATTAAATTCTTGATTTTTGACATGAGAAATGGTAGTATCATGTTTTTTAAAAGTTTCCTATGCGTTAACATTATTGTTAAGTTATGGTTCTTGTGAAGTATGCACATGCTTTTTACCATGATTTGACCATACATGTTTAAAGAATGATTTGAGCCTATTAATGGGCATGAAGATAGAACCCATGATTTATATTTTGATCTTGGCTCATGATTTCACGAATTGAGTAAGAAGAAAATATGTCTATGATTTCCCTAGACTCTCAGGCCTCTAATTAGCTGAAAGTTAGTCTTGGTCCTTATCATAGATTAGGGTGGAACTTTCATGATTTGTATTTCAACAGAAATGTTATTTTCATATGTGAAATTTCGTGTGGGTGATGATTTATTGACATAAATCCTTGAGTAGGAGTTAATGTCTTGGTATATCCAGTCTCAAAGTCTCAATCCACACTCAAAACACGTAGAGTCCGACAAAAAGGTCAGTTATTAGTGTTGGAATTTTTCCACGTTGTTATTATCAGTTGTTTTTCATAGTCAAATTATGCTAGTAAAGTTCTAGTCAAAATACTAGCCTACTCAGTAACTTCAGAAATGTCTGCTGATCAGTTTGACTTCAGTTTTTTTCTAAGGTGTCAGTGGGTGCCTCTCAGTTACCAAAAGCAGACTGAGATTATAGTTTATTTGGTCCATTAGGAGGTCATGACATTCTAGTTATATAGCTCTGACTAGTCCCAGGACCCCAGTTCAGTTATCAGTTTGTTCTTTAGACGGTTACGATGCTTCTAGATAAGCAGCTCTGATCAGTCTTCGAACTCAGTTTCCAAATTCGATCCTATAAAACGCTTAGGGTTCTCTCAAACAGTATCCCTGCGTCATTTATAGTCTTGGGCACCAGTATCGACCTCTCTACTTGGCAGGAGTAGTCATGATAGAATTATCCAGTGGGAGTAGGACATAGCACCGAAAAGGCCGGGGTTCCAGCGCACCCAAGTTCCAGAACTACGTTGCCACCGTAGGTTATTTTTACTTGGCCTCATGACCCCCCTGACAGTGATTCTCACAGTCCATGCCTTTATACCCTGGCAAGGTATATTGGGTCCTATTGACGGGGTGTGTACATCAGACACCACGTCTAGCTCATGTGGTTATATGTCGGTTATAGCCTCTCCCACTAGTCAGTTCAGTCACTCTCAGATTTCTCGGTTCAGTTCCAATTCTAGTAGTTTAGCTCAGTTTCGTACAGTATCTCAGACTCAATGATTCAGATTTAGGGCCTTCCTTCGACCATTAGACAGGGTCACCTCGACCATCTCAGCTTACTTCAGTTTATTCAGTTTCAGTATTTTCGTTGGTCATTGCATGTCATTATAGTTCCGTTATGCATTACTTTATATTACTATAGTCAGTTATGCATTACTTTATATTACTCCAGTTCTGTTATGCATTACTTTGTATTACTACAATTTAGTTATGTATTACATTATGTTACATTTTTTTCCCATTTACTTAATACATTCAAAGTACTGACGCATACCTTCTGTGTTGTATCGTATTATGATACAGCTGTAGGTTCTCAGTCTCAATAATGTTAGTAGACCTACTCCAGGAGTTACCAACGGTGAGTCCTCATCTTTCGAGGACGATGTTGTTTTTCTGCAGTTTCTTTCATTCAGTTAGACCTTAGAGTTAGCTGGGGGCTTATCCTAGCAACTCATCAGATCTAGATGGCTTTCAGATGTAGACTCCGACTTTCATATTTATTTTCATATGGGTGAATATTATTATTATTATTACCCACCCTTCCTTAAATGACTTCACTATTCAAACTTTCGCTATGTTTTACTCAGAATACTAGTGTATGATAGACCAGTGGTTGACTTGGGGTTACTTGTGACTCCAAGTACCGTGTCCCGTCTAGGTTGTAGACTCGGGGCATGACACCCAATGACCTGTTATGACACTTGATGGGTCGTCACATGATTCGTTACCACTAGCCAAGTTTTTCAACTTTTCTGATCTATTCTTGATGCCTCCACTTAATGATTCGTCATGACACTCAATGGGTCACTTAACTAGTCGTTATGACTCTTTGAAACTCAACATTTCTCAATTTCCCACACATAATTACTCACTTAATGAGTAGTTAAGTGGACTAACGAGTCACTTGATGACTTATTCCTCGATTTGGTGCAGTTTTTCCTATTTCCTCTATTTCAGTCCTTAGGCCTAATCTTAGGGACTTTTGTGGTGTCACATGTATTTGTTTTAGTTTTGTGCTGACAATCTGATAAGGAGGTGTGTCCCAAAAAATGAAATATTGAGCATTATGGATGCTTGTCATACGTCCACTATTGGGGGGGGGGGGCACCATGGTGTTGCTCGAACTGCTCAGAAAATTCTGTAGTATGGTTATTGTTGGATGACATTCAATTATGATGCTAATGAATTAGTGAAGGCATGTGACCGATGTTAACGAAAAGGAGCTATTTATCTAAGACATGAGTTTCCAATGACCCCAATTTTGGATGTTGAATTGTTTGATGTGTGGGGTACATGGATCCTTTTGTGAGCTCTTACGGAAAGAAGTATATCTTGGTGGATGTGGATTATTTTTCAAAGTGGGTAGAAGTTGTGGAACTGACAGATAACAATGGCAAGAGTGTGACTGCATTCTTGAAAAAGAATATCTTTTCAAATTTTGGCACTACCAAAGCCGTTATAGTGATAGAGGGTCTCACTTATACAAAAAACCTTTCGTACTTTGTTATAAAAGTACGAAGTTAAGCAACAAAAAGTGCATACCCCTTATTGTTCACAATTTAGTGGCAAGGTGGAGATGTCGAATCGAGAGATAAAAACCATCCTTGCCAAGACTGTGAATGATAACAAAACTGACTAGGCTTGGAAGGCTGATGATGCTTCATGGTGATATCAAATAACATTCTAGATGACCATTGAAATGTCTCCAAATCAGCCAATTTTTGGTAAAGCATGTCATCTACTAATCGAGCTTGAGCACAAATCCCTATGGTATCATGTCCCAAGCATGGACCCTGGAATGCGACATAGGACCTAGAACCACAAACGACTCCAAGCTAACACATGGCACATATATAGCATGATTAAGAGCATATAATTAAGCAAAAGTAAAATATAAATCATGACATGAGTGGAATTCTAGAACATCATAAAGCATAAACGGGACTACAAGTCAACACCGCTAAAACATCTAAACATAGTTGTCTAAAAAGCCACTAGTCGTAGATGAGTGTAATACCCCAATTGTTCCTAAAAATAGATGAGAGAGTTAGATATGAGTACTCAAGAAAAATCTGAACTTTTGCACTAGAACGACTCGTGGTACGAGTCATGATAGGAAGTGATGGGTCGTGGTATTAGTCGTGGCGGATTTCTGAAGTTGGTGTCCAAACCACGAGCCACACCATAAGTCGTGAGGTGTAGGTACGACTCACGGTTAGGAGTCGTGATGAGTTTCCTTGTGGTAGGGGGGTATGATGTCAGGGATCATGGTACGACTCGTAGTAAGTAACAACGAGTCATCATGGAAGTTATTGTTAGGAAATTGGTAGGTGAATGGGATGATGTAATGACCTGTAGTATGACTCGTGGTAGGACACCACAAATCGTGATATGCAATCATGGGTGAGATACAGAGATGCTGCAGGGAGGGCAGTGGTGACCACGAGAGGTAACAACGAGTTGTTACTTCATAGTACGACTCGTGGTGAGAGTCGTGATGACTGGAAGTCCCTATTTTCCAGATTTTTTATTAAGAAAATTTTCATAATTTCTAAGCTCTTAAGTCCTAAAATACGTCATTTTAATCTTTGTTTGTAGGATTTTAAGAGGGTTTAGCCTATCCTAATTCTTTCAACTCCCATGCATGTAGGAGTAAAGCTTTTTCTTCGAAGATCAAGCTTAAAACCCCCAATTCTCCTCCAATTCTTTTTGATTTTCAAGGAAGAGTGTGGAATCAGATTACCTAGGTATGTAGGGCTACGAATGAGAGTTTCTTTCACTTTCATGCTAAACATTCTCTTCAATTTCATGAATTTAAGTTTAAGATCAAGTTCACGATCTTATGGGGCTTATTCCTAATTTCTTGAAATTCTCTATGATTATGGGTTAATTCTTTTCATGTAACAAATCATGTTTTAAGATCTATGGACTGATTTTATACCTATTTTGATTATTAATTCATAGTTTAAAATTTCAATAACTTATGCCCAATTATGCAAGTTTCATGAAAAGTCATGTTTATGATTCTATTATGATTTTGATCTTCCTAAGCCCTAAATTATAATTATGATTTCCTTCAAGTAAGCTTCATGAATTTATGAATTTCAAGTGTAGTAATTTTCTTAAGGAATTATATTCTTCAAAATTTTTGTGTTTATGATTTTGGCCGAGACACGGGCCCTAATTCATGGCTAATCATGTATTTCAAGTATGATCAAGTATGTTATGATTTATCTATCCATGAACTTCATGTATGAATTCATGATTATTATATGAGCACTTATGAGCATGTTTTTGGGAGCAGTGTCTAGCACCGAGTAGGCTCGGCGTTCAGGTAAACCCTGTGGTCTCAGAAATATGCACCAGTGTAGGTTCATGCTCATGGACTCTAGGTGTGTCCCTTTTAGTGATATCACGCCATGTACGTCCTTGACTTGGCAAGCCAAGGACGGCTCTGCCCGTTTGAGCGAGATAGTTGGGGAATCATGTAAGCTTTATCATGATGGTGTCGATTAAGACTAGTCCTACTATTGTTCTTCATGATTTATGTATTATCATGTTTATGATACTTTGTCTCAAGTTATGTTTTACAAGGTTTCTCTTATGATTATGATTTTGACTAGTTTATTAATAGTTTTGAAAATCTTGAGCCTCATGTTTATGTTATGACTATCATTGCATGTTTTGAACTGTCCTACTCTTATGAACTCTTATATATTCGATTTGTATATTTTATTTACCTTGCATACTCAGTATGTTCCAAGTACTGATCATACATTCTATGTTGTACTATTTCATGATACAAGCTCAGATGTTCAAGGTCAGTCTCTGCATTATCCGCTCATCAGAGTTCATTTCTGCTAGCTATTGGTGAGTCCTCATCCTTCAAGGACCTTCAGTTAGTTGTATTATGCTATATTCTCTTTTCAGTTTCAAACTAGTACTGAGCTAGTTGGGATGTTGTCCCATTAGCTCATTAGTATGTTAAAGGCTTTTCAAACAATGTGTTGTATTTAATTTCAAATTCAGTGTTATGTATTTTCGTTGTTGAAATGTTTAATATTCAAACTTCTCTATTTCATAATTTAGTTTCTTTCCACCTTTATTATATTATGTTAGCTATCATGTTTATGCCATGGGTCGACTTGGTTCCATTTATGGTTTTAGGTTCTGTGTCTTGATCTGGGCCTATGTTCGGGTCATGAAAAACTTGGTATCAGAGCAATGGTTCAGAGTGTCCTAGGGTGCCTGAATGCCGCATTGAGTAGAGTCTTTTTCATGGGTGTGAATTGCGCAACACATATGGGGGAGAGGCTACAAGAAGAATTAGGAAGTTTCCCTTATTTCATAATCTATGTCATGCGATGAAATGTCTCTCTATCCTTCTAACTCGTACTATACACGTTCGTGGAATCATGCCTCCATGCTGAGGTAACGAATGAAGGAACTACAATGGGAACGAAAATTACCATGAGAATGGCAACAGAGATGGGCAACATCAATCCCCACCAATCCGGAGGATCATGTGCCTGAGCAGGTTGCCCATGTTGAGTTTACGGAAGCCATCCAGATGTTGGCACAGGCGTTGAATGCTCAGGTCAACAAGTAGGCAGTAGCTCATGTTCCCTAGAATGGGAACGCGGCAGTGGCTAGAGTGAGGGACTTCCTAAGGATGGATCCCCTTGAGTTTCTTGGGTCGAGGGTGGACGAGGATCCACATGAGTTCATTGAGGAAATTCAAAAGATCACTCAGGTTATGGGAGTGATGGGGAAGGAGTGTGAAGACCTAGCCTCTTATTAGTTGAAAGGGGTTGTTTATATTTGGTACAAATAGTGGAAGGATTGCTAGGGAGTCGGAGCGGGTCCTATTGGTTGGGTTGAGTTTCTCACTACATTCTTAGACCGATTCTTTCCCCGAGAGATGAGGGAAATCAAGGAAGTAGAGTTTGTGAATTTGAGACAAAACAACATGAAGGTTCAAGAGTATACTATAGAGTCACCCATTTGTCCAAGTATCCGCCGGAGATGGTGGCCAATCAGAGGGCCCGAGTGAGCAGATTTATAAACTGGGTAGCAGACTACTTGGTTAAGGATTGTAGGGCCGCTATGCAACATCAAGACGTCGACTTCTCCCAATTGGTTTTGTATGCCCAGCAGATAGAGGCAGTGCATATGAGGGAGAGGAAGAGGGAGAGAGAGGCCAAGAGGGCTAGGATAGATAGTTTTTGGTTCTCCTAGTGAGATTGGGTGGTGGACATCATCAGCAATCCCACCAGAGCTCATCATCCCCAACGCCATCATCAGTCAGTGTTCCATCCAGATCTCGAGGTGATAAGAGGAGCAGGGCATCAGGTTCGAGGTAATAGTGGGACCTGCCAGTAGAGCGTACATTTCCCGTCTACTGAAAATGTGGCAAGAACTACATAGTTGAGTGCTTGGTCTTATCAGATATTTTCTTCCTGTGTGGGAAACCCATGTACATATGCCGGGAGTGTCCTTTAGCTAGGTAGTGGTTGTACTTAGGTTACAAGTTCAGTAGCAGCTCCAGAAGCGCATCTTCCTCAACAGGGTGCATCTACTAGTGTAGGTGGTGTTCAGCGCTAGAACATGTTTTATGCCCTAGCATCTCGTCAAGAGCAAGAGGTCTCCCCTGATGTAGTCACTGGTATGTTACGAGTAATCCATCTTGATGTTTATGCATTGTTACAACAGGGGCTACTTTATCATTTGTGACGCCCTATGTTGCTAGTAGTTTCGGAGTCAGTCCCAAAATCTTATCAAAACCTTTCTCAGTCTCTACTCATGGTGGTGATTCAGTCATAGCTCAATGGGTATATAGAAATTCTCTATCACAGTCCTTCAAAAAGTCACCTCAACAAATTTAGTAGAGTTAGACATGAAAAATTTTGATGCTATCTTTGGCATGGATTGGTTGCATACATGTTATGCCTCAGTGAATTATAGAAACCGTACAGTAGAGTTTCGATTTTCATGTGAGCCAGTCTTAGATTGGAAGGGTAGTTCACCTGTCCCTATATGGCGCTTTATTCCTACCTTAAGGCTAGAAATATGATCTATAAAAGTTGCATGTACCATCTAGTTTGGGTTAAGGATGCTACATCTGAGACCCCGACTCTCCAATCAGTTCCGTAGTGTGTGAGTATCCAGAGGTCTTCCCAGATGATCTACCCGGAGTCTCTCTCGAGTGGGAAATTGACCTTCTTCCCGATACACAACCTATATCTATTTCCCCTTACGGAATGTATTCATCCGAGTTAAAGGAATTGAAAGAGAAATTGAAGGATCTCTTGGATAAGGGTTTCATAAGACCTAGAAAATCCCCATGGGGTACACCAGTTCTCTTTGTCCGAAAGAAGGATCTGAATTTGCGACAAAGGGGGTGGTTAGAGCTTCACAAGGACTATGACATTAGTGTCCTTTATAATCTGTGTAAGTCCAATGTAGTGTAGGATTCTATTAAGAGGCTATCCATGGAGAGTGTGTCTCATATTGAAGAGGAAAGAAACAAGTTGGTGAAGGATGTGGATCAACTTGCACAATTGGAGTCCATCTTGTTGATTCGACAAATGGTGGTGTCATTGTTCAGGATTGCTTAGAATCCTCTTTGCTGACTGACATCAAGTCTAGAAATGATGAGTATCCTATTCTAGTAAAGTTAAAGGAAGCGGTTCAGAATCTGAAGGTAGAAGATTTCTCCCAAGGGGGAGATGGTGTACTTTGTTATCAAGTCCGTTTATGTGTTCTGAGTGAGGACGATTTGAGAGATCGGATGTTGTATGAGGTCATGGTTCCCGATATTCAATACATCCAGGTGCCACCAAGATGTACCATGACCCATGGGAAGTCTATTGGTGGAATGGTATGAAGAACGACATTGCGAAGTTTGTGGCTAAGCGTCTGAATTGTTTGCAAGTGAAAATTTAGAATCAAAGACCTGGAGGTATGCTTAAAGATATTAGTATCCCTATGTGGAAGTGGGAATAAATCAATATTGACTTCATTATATGGTTGGCTCATACTCGCCGGTGATATGACTCTATTGGGTGATTCTGGACAGATTGACTAAAGTAGCTTATTTTCTACTATTCAAAACTGCAGATTCAGCAGAGGAATATGAAAAATTATACATTATGGAATTATTTCAGTTCCATGGAGTTCCCTTTTATATCATCTCAGATAGAGGTACTCAGTTTACCTCGTAATTTTGGAAGTCATTTCAGAAGGTACATGGTAATTAGCTTAAGATTAGCACAACTTTTCACCTGCAGACCAATGGTCAAGATGATCGGAGAATTCATACACTTGAGGATATGTTGAGAGTATGTGTGATTTACTTTAAGGGTAGTTGGGTGATCATTTACCTCTTGGCGAGTTTGCATATAACAACTACTACTATTCCAACATTCAGATGGCTCCTTTTGAGGTGCTTTATGTGTAGAGGTGTAGATCACCTATTGGTTTGTTTGAAGTATGTGAGGATACGTTGATAAGGCAAGATTTAGTCCATGAGGCTATGGTGAAAGTTCAGCTCATAAGGAAAGGCTGAAATAGCTAAGAGTCGTCAAAAGTTGATAATTAGGTGTTTCTAAAGGTATCCTCCATGAAGGGAATAATGAGGTTCGGAAAGAAACGGAAGCTTATTCCCTGAAATATGTCGGCCTGTACAAGATTGTGAGACGTGGTTGCAAGGTGGCCTATGAGATGGAGTTTCCCTCAGTGTTAGCTTTAGTATATCCAATTTTCCATGTTTTTCTCTTAAAGAAGTGCATTGGTCACCCAGCTTTGGTTGTTTCGGTGTAGAGCATAGGTGTAAGGGATAGCCTTAGCTATGAGGAGGTACCAGTTAAAATTCTTGATCGTCAGGTTTAAAAGTTGAGGAACAACGAGGTAGCTTCAGTAAAGGTTTTGTGGATGAATCAACATCTTGAGGGAGCTACGTCGAAACGGGAGGCAACTATGATGGCTAAATATCCGTATTTTTTCCTATTAGGCTCAATTCCAGCTTTAGGTACTAGTTTCCTTCTTGATATATTATTTAGTTTCATGTCTAGTTCATATCTCTCAGTTTCTTGTATTTCAATGCATATATATATGATTCATGAATTTAGTTCGGCCAAGTGTTTTAGTCTAGAGTCAGTCACTCCGCCAATTTTATGCTTCAGGTATTCAGTATTTGGGGTGGAAGATCCTTTATCTAGTTATTCATTGTGCTTAGCCACATTCGAGGATGAAATATACGATAGAGTTAGAAATGAGTTCTACAAAAAAATATTAATTTTTGCACTAGAACAACTCGTGGTATGAGTCATGATAGGAAGTGACGGGTCATAGTCTAAGTCATGGTGGAATTCTGAAGTTGGTGTCCAGACCACGAGTCATGCCAAGAGTCGTGAGGTGTAGGTATGACTCATGGTTAGGAGTCGTGAGTTTCCTTGTGGTGTCGGGGTATGATGTCTTGGATCATGGTATGACTTGTAGTAAGTAACAAGAATTGTAATGGAAGTCGTGGTTAAGAAATTGGCAAGTGAAGGCGATGATGTCATGAAAGACAGTACGACTCATGGTAGGACATACGAGTCATGATATGCAATCATGGTGAGACTCAGAGATGCCGCAGTGAAGGCAGTGTTGACCAGAGAGGTAACCACGAGTCATTACTTCATGGTATGACTCGTGGTCTGCGTCGTGATGACTGACAGTCCCTAATTTCCAAATTTTTCATTAAGGGCATTTTCATAATTCCTAAGCTCCTAAATTCTAAACTACGTCGTTCTAAGCTCTATTAGGAGGATTTTCATAGGGTTTAGCGTATCCTAATTCATTCAACTCCCATGCACTCAAGAGTAGAGGTTTCTCTTGGAAGATCATGCTTGAAACCCTCCAATTCTCCTCCAATTCTCTTGGCCTTTCAAGGAAGTGTGTGGAATCAGATTTCCCAGGTATGTAGGATTATGAATGAGAGTTCCTTTCACTCTCATGCTCAAAATTCTCTCAATTTCATGAATTTAAGTTCTAGATCAAGTTTATAATCTTATAGGGCTTATTCCTAATTTCATGTAATTCTCTATTATTTATCTATGGTTCGATTATCTTCATGTATCAAATAATATTTCAAGATCCATGAGCAGATTTTATACCTATTTGGATTATTCATTCATATTTTCAAATTTTAATCAATTTATTTCCAATTATGCAAGTTTCATGAAAAGTCAAGTTTATGATTCTATTATTATTTTTATCTTCGTAAGCCCTAAATTATGATTTATGATTTACGATATGATTTCCTTCAAGTACTCTACATGAATTTATGAATTTCAAATATAGTGATTTTCTCAAGTATGTTCTTCATGATTTAAGAGTTTATCATTTTTGCCGACTCACGGGTTCTAATTCATGGCTAATCATGAATTTCAAGTATGATCTACTATGTTATGATTTATCTAGCCATGAACTTTATGTGTGACTTCATGATTATTATATGAGCCCTCATGTGCATGTATTTTGGACCAGTGTGTAGCACCGAGTAGGCCCGACGTTCAGGTAAACCCCGTGGTCTCAGAACTATGCGCCTATGTAGGTTTGTGCTCATGGACTCTAAGTGGGTCCCTTTTAGTGATATCATGCCATGTACGTCCTATGCTTGCCAAGCCTGAGACAACTCTGCCCACTTGAGCGAGATAATTGGGGCATCATGTAAGCTCTATCATGGTGGTGTCACTTAAGACAAGTCCCACCATTGTTCCTCATGATTTATACATTGTCATGTTTATGATACTTTGGATCAAGTTATGTTTTTACAAGAATTCTCTTATGATTATGATTATGAGAAGTTTATGAATAGGGCTGAAAATCTTGAGCCTCATGTTTATGTTATGACTATAATTGCATATTTTGAACTTTCCTACTCATGAACTCTTATATATTTTGATTGGTCTATTTTATTTACCTTGCACACTCAGTACATTCCAAGTACTGACTGCATACTCTATGCTATATCATTTTTTGATACAGGCTCAGACATTCAGGGTCAGTCTCTCCATTATCCGCTCACTAGTGTTCATTTCAACCAGCTGTTGGTGAGTCCTCATCCTTCGAGGACTTTCAGTTAGTTCTATTGTTGCGATATTTTTTTTTCAGTTTTATACTTGTAGTGAGCTAGTTGGGATGTTGTCCCATCAGCTCGCGGGTATGTTAGAGGCTTTCCATACATAATGTTGTACTCAGTTTCAGATTCAGTGTTATGTATTTCTGGTTTTCAAATTTTTAATATTCAAACTTCCGCTATTAGAATTTAGTTTCTTTCTGCCTTGATTATGTTGCTTAGTTATATAATGTTCATGTCATAGGTCGTCTTGGAGCCATTTATGATTCTAGGTTCCATGTCTTGATCTAGGCCTATGTTCTGGTCGTGACAATAAGCTTATGTGACAACACCCCCAACTAGCTATACCAATATCTACAAATTGTAAGACATAAAGAAAGAACTTATGTCAAAACTGATGCCCTCGGATCATGAGGGCGATGGACTGGACTGAAGCGGAAACAAAACTAACATCGAGGTTGAGACTGATTACCAAAACCTATATCATGAGTTAATATAACACAGAGTATGTGGTCAGTACTTTGAATATTCTGAATATGTACGATAAGTAAAACTCGAGAGTAAAACAGTAAGATATGATCATGAGTATAAGATAAACTTAAAGCATGACTTTCTAATCATGAACTGAGCATAATGGCTCAAGCATTCCATAACTAAATTATAAAGCTGATAATGACTAAATTCATAAGTAAAACCTCATAAAATGTATGTTGAGAAAAATATTCATAAGCCATAGAATCATAAGTCATAAACATGACCATGCATAAGAAAATCAAGGAACAATGGGAGATTTTTATGATCGGCATACCCCATGCAGGCATACATGGAGCCCAAATTTTAACAATAGCTAGGAGGTGGGTCCATACCTTGCCAAGGGCATGGACCATGAAGGAATGATATCACTTATGGGTGGCCAATTCAGGCATGGAGACACTCTCATGGAGGACCCCGTCATGGATACGGTGGCACGTCGTTTTTAGATCTAGGTGCACTAGAACCCCATCTTATTCGGTGTTAAATACTACTCCCAAAATATAGATATTTCTCATATCATAATCGTGAAACATAGGTTTACATTGAGTAGTTTAAATGATGAAATTCATAATATCTTAACATACGTGAGCTAGCCATGAAAATAATGTCGTTGATTCGACCTTGATACATAAGCTTCATATTCATGGAAATCATACATAATTGAGTATAATCATCATAAGTTGAAAATCATAAGTTCATGAAAGATACACGTACAAAACATGCATTCATAATCATAAAACATGAATTGAATCATAAAAGAATTGAATTCATAGGAGATCATAACGATTTCATAAAATTTGTGTCTAACCCTAGAATTTCATCAAGACATGATTGGAGACTTGAATCCATGAAATTTATTTGAAATTTGGTATGAGAGTGGAAAAAATCCCCCATTCATGACTCTACATACCTAGGCTTGATGAATTATTAACTTGTCTTGGAGACTCAAGAGAAATTGAGAAGAAGATGATGAAGAACAATAGCTTTCCTTAAGAGGATATGATCTTTAACTTGGAGTGTTAGGAGTAAAATGAAGGTTAGGAATTAATAAAACCCTATAATACACCCTCTTAGGAGCTCAAAATGACTTAGTTTAGGAGTTAAATACATAGAAAGTACGAAAATACCCTTAATTACTCTGCTGAGAATTTCATCTCGGCAGTCACAAAGGGTCACATCATGTCCATTAGGAGACTTCACGGGTCATTGCATACCATCTGTTACCACTGGAAATATCAATCAAGTTCTCCGATCTTCTCTTGATGCCTCCACTTAATGATTCGTCATCACACTTGATGGATCCTCCCACCAGTCATTAAGATTCTCTGAAACCAACTTTTTTTGCATCTTTTCCTACCTAAGGACTTACCTAATGATTCAATAGGTGACATGACAGGTCATTCGATGAATAAGTCGGTGATCTAGTGCAATTTATTCTATTTTCTCCATTTCATGCTCGAGTTTGATCTTAGGGACTTTTGGGGTGTCACATCATCTTCCCCTTGGGAAAATTCATCCACAAATGTAGATTAAGCTGACTGGAAGGATACGGAAGAAAATACAATCACAAAACTAAATAGTTATAGCTAAAACTAACTGAGTGACTATCTCCGAACTGAGATATGTGACTAAATAGAATTCATGAAATATGCATGCATACAAGGAAAAAAAAGGAACTGAGAGACATAATCTTGACATGAAACTAAATAGAGCACTAAGGAGTAAATTTAATACCTCATGCTTGAACTCAGCTACAAGGGAAAAGATGTGGGTATCTAGCCATCACATCTGCTTCAGTTTCCGATGTGGCTCCCTTAACTAGCTGATTTCTCCAAAAAAACATTCACCGAAGCTACCTCCTTGTTCCTCAACTTGTGAACATGATGGACAAGGTTCTCAATTGGAACCTCCTCATATGTAAGGCTATCCTTTACACCAATTCCCTCTACCAGAACAACTAAAGTTGGATCATCAATGCACTTCTTCAGTAAAGACACATGGTAAATTGGATCTATTGAAGCTAAGTCTGTTGGTAGCTCAAACTCATAAGCCACATTGCAAACACGTCTTAGAATCCTATAAGGACCAACATATTTGGGACTAAGCTTCCATTTATTGCCGAAACTCATAACTCCCTTCATAGGATACACCATTAGAAACACCCAATCATCAACAACGAACTCAAGCTCTCTCCTTCTAACATTCGCATAAGATTTCTGACAGCTCTGAGTTATATTTTGTCTTTTCTTAATAAGCTGAACTTTCTCCATATCCTCATTAACTGAATTTGTCCCTATCAACATAGCATCACCTACCTCGAAATATCCAATCGGTGATCTGCATCTCCACCAATAAAGAGCCTCAAATAGAGCCATCTGAATGTTGGAGTGGTAATTGTTATTGTAGGCAAAATTGATGAGAGGAAAGTAATCATCCCAACTTCCTTTGAAAACAATCACGCAAGCTCTCACCATGTCCTCGAGTGTCTAAATAGTCCACTTGGCCTGGCCATATATCTACTGGTGAAAAGCTATGCTAAGCTTCACCTGAGTACCGAGGCCCTTTTGAAAACATCTCCAAAATTGAGAGGTGAACTAAGTACCATTATCTAATATGATATACAATGTAACTCGATGCAACAAAACTAACTCCCGAATGTAAATTCTATCATAGTCCTCAACTAAATTGGTAGTTTTGACCGGTAGGAAATATGTTGTCTTGGTCATCTAATCTACAATCACCAATATAGAGTCATGATGTAGGCGTGTACGAGGAAATCCTGTAATGAAGTCCATATTGATATCTTCCCACTTCCAAGTAGGAATACTGATATCCTGAAGCATGCCTCTAGGTATCTGCTGCTCAACCTTCACATATTGGCAATTCGGAAACTAAGCCACAAATGCTGCAATATGCTTCTTCATGTTATTCCACCAACAGACTCCTTGTAAATCATAGTACATCTAGGTGGAACTAGAATGATTATAATATCGAGTGCTATGAACCTCTCTCGACATTCGCTCTCTGAATTCATCAACATCTGGAATGCACAATCGACCTTGATATTGGAGTACGCCGTCTTACCCTTGGGAGAAAACCTCCACTTTTTGATTTCGTACAACTTCCTTCAACTTCACCACAATAGGATCCTCATCCTGCCTTTCCTTAACCTCCATCACCATAAAAGATTCTGACCCATTCTGAACAATAACACCACAATCTGCTGAATCAATAAGGCGAACCCCTAAACGAGCAAGCCTATGGACATCCTTCACCAATTTCTTCCTCCTATCAATAACATAGGACACTCTCCCCATGGACAACCTAGTAAGAGCATTTTCCACTATATTGGACTTTCCTAGATGGTAAAGGACATTAATGTCCTAATCCTTCAGAAGCTCAATCCATATTGTCATGACCAGAACATGGGCCCGGATCGAGACACGGGACAAGGTGTCCCATGAGACCCCAAGTCGACCCATGTCATGAAAATAAATCTAAATAAATCATGAAAATGATAGATTAACATGATAAACTTAGCGGAAGTCTGAAATAAGCATAACATCATAAATACACATGAATCTGAAGTTGATTGCATTCTATGTCTGAAAAGCCTCTAATACTGATGAGTTGATTGGACAAGACCCCCAACTAACTCTGTATGTCTGAAACTGAATACATAAAGAAAATTGGTAGAGCATGGTCCTCCGGAGATAAGGACTCACGAACAGCTATGGGATGCTAACTCTGAAAAGCTGGCTAAGGACGAGGCCGAGTCTGAGTACCGGGGCCTGTATCATAAAACGATACAACATAGAGTATTCGGTCAGTTTATGGAATGTACCGAGTATGCAAGGTAAGTAAAATCACTTAAACAAGTAAAATCATTTAAAACATGCACAAGATAAAACATAAAAAATATAAGAATCTAAGAGTAGGGCTTGCATGCTATATTCTGAAAACATGATCTCAACATAACATATCATCATAACTGAATCGATTGACCCAAAGATGAAATCTATTAATCATAATTAAAGCTAAACATTGGGTCCAACCTTCTTTAGGACACATGTAGATATATATGTAAAATGAATGATAAATAGGCATAACTGAAATCATGAGGAACAATGGGAGACTTGTCATATAACCGACATACCACGATAGAGCTTATGTGGTCCCAACTATCACACTCAAGTGGGTAGAGCCATCAAAAGCCTTTCTAGGGCTAAGGAGGATACCATGATATCGATATCAATCTCGTGGCCTAATCGGTCAAGGGATAGCTACATTGGCGCGTAGTTCTGAGGCATAGGGTGATCGACCCTTAGCCTACTCGGTGCTAGACATTACTCCCAAAACATGCACATGCTCTCCATCATTATTTTTTATGAAGCTCACTATTGTCAATAAACGAAACTCAATAATTAAATACATCTCAAATCTGAAATTATATATATATGAGAATCTTTAGCTCAAACCATACCACAAGCTGAAAATAATTGCGAGTCTTCGCTCCAAAACCATGTGGTAAGCTTAATTCAGAAAATCATAAACCATACTTTAACATGTGGGTATTGCCCAATACCTAAACAATCTTGAAAATACTCAATTTACTCGAAATCATGATTATAAACATGGGTAGCTCAGAAACATGCTTTTCATTAATAATATCTGATCATACTCGATCATTCATCATCAATCTCAACTTTAATGAATCTCTCATAAATGGGTATTTTAAATTTATAAAGCTTGAAACATGATTTCAATGAAGACAACGAAAAACATGCCCATAATTCATATTTCAATAATAAAAACTCATTTAAATCATACCCATGTGGAGAATTAGAAATTTCATGCATTGGGTTAAAACCCCAGGGAACCAATATAGGAATTTCATGATTTAAAGAGTGATTTGACATGGGTGTGAACGGATTCACCCGTTCATAACCCTACATACCTGATGAAGGTTGATTCTTACACTTCTTTGATTTTCCAAGAGGAATTTGAGAAGAATTGGAAAGCTTAAGCTTGATCTCCTCTCTAACTCCCTAACATTCATGCATTGGTTTAGAATAGGCTAGAATGACTTAACCTATCTTAATACACCCTGAAAATGGCTTAAAATTATATAGTATAGGACCTTAGAGAATAGGAATGAAAAGAATACCCTTAATAACTTCATAGAAATAACTGCTCGTTAGTCCCCACGAGGGACCTAACGAGTCGTTTCCATCAGCCACGAGTTGTTACATCAATCGTTGGGTCCACTGTCGAAATATCACCTGGAACTCATGGTGGGCCATCATACGGTCGTTGCCAGTGACCACGACTCGTCGTCACCACTCGTTATCTTCACTGCCTCAACCCCAAATCACTAGTTACCTATTGATCACGATCCACCCAATGATTCGTGGTGTCTGACCACGACTCGTGGGGTCTATCTGTCATGTGCACTGCCATTCACCCTTTCCCCTTTGAATTTCCTTGGCCACGGCTGACCTGACGAGTCTGGGGCCTGACCATGAATCATTGTCATTCTTGTGATGACTCCATCAAAAATTCTTTTAACTTTAGTCCAGTACCTCACCACAAGTCACAAAACGACACGTTCTATGACCTAGTGCAGATTTTACAATCAGCTCTGTTTCAACTTTCGAGTCTGATCTTTGGCCTTCCAGTGTATAACAATATCTACCCCCTTGGGAACATTCATCCTCGAATGTTCAAAAATCATATAGAAAATAGAGAAATGCAATCGTCATATTCAAATACTAATCATTTAGGCTGACAACAAACAAAATGATTACCTCCGAACTAAACTGCATGGCTGAACTGAACTCACGAACCATACATATATACTTTGACATAAAAGAAACTTGAGCACATGAACTGAACATGAAAACTAAATAGAGTACTAGGGCAAACACTGATACCTCAAACTGAGACCGAGCCGGAAGGGAATAGGTGTGGGTATCTAGCCATCACATCCGCCTCGGCTTCCCACGTAGCTCCTTCAACATGTTGATTTCTCCATAAGACTTTGATTGAAGCTACTTCCTTGTTTCTTAGCCTTCGAACCTGACGATCCAGTATTTCCACCGGAACCTCTTCATAACTAAGGTTGTCTTTCACACCAACACTGTCAACCGGAACAACTAGAGCAGGATCACCCAAACACTTCTTTAAGAGCGATACATGGAAAACAAGATGCGCGAAAGCTAATTCTAAAAGGCAACTCCAACTCATATGCCACTTTGCCAACCCGCTTCACTATCCAGTAGGGACTAACATAATGAGGGCTGAGTTTTCCTTTCTTTCCAAACCTCATCACTCCCTTCATGGGAGACACCTTTCGAAACACCCAATCATCGACTTCGAACTCGAGTCCTCTCCTTCTCAGATCGGCATAGGACTTTTTTCTACTTTGAGCCATTTTCATCCTGTCCCGTATGAGCTGAACCTTCTCCATAGCCTCATGGATTGAACAAATAGTTTGTCATAACTATGATTCTCTACACTCAAGCCCGAGCCACCAACAAAACTAGCACCTTATACCCACACTTATCATCATATAAAAGGAAGTACCAGATTCAAATAACAATATAACATAAAGCCTCACAAAACAGCCAGCACACATGTCATTACCGACAATAACAGCTACGAAATTCATACAGACAAAGGGAAGAAGAAGTCTAACATACCTTAAATTTTTTAGCGAAATCGAGCTAAGAAAAACCTCCACCCTTATGAGCTTCAAGTTACTACCTAAGAGCCGCCCAAGTTATTTCCAAAAACGAAGCCAACACAACTCAACAATGAAACAAGACAAACGAAGTTGACTCCGACAAGATTTTCATACATATTTGATGGTATAAACTCCGAGAAAACAACATAATGGCATTTATACACCTATAACATACCTTAACTACTAAAGAAAACCAAAGGAAGAAGTATTACAAGCAGCTTCACCGCAAAAAAGCAACAAAAAGTACAGAAAAGATACCAAAACATAAGCTACACACGATTCCCGACATCAAAACCATGTTAAACAATGGCTTCCTACTTTAAGAACACTTAGAACACTTAAGGATGAGTTGGACAGAGGTTTCTCACAAAGAGACTTGCTGGAAATGGATTTGGATGAAGAACAACCGACCGAAGAGACATAAATAGTCCTCCACCACCTTAGACCCTTGTGACGTGCTTGCTTGCACGGTCTCGCGAAAACACGAATATCTCTCTACTCCGATGTAGGATTGACGAACAATTTAATGCATTGGAAACTAAACTCATAGACATTTAATTTGGTAGGTTACACCCCCTAACTCCTTATATATTCGGAGAAAAGTTTCGAGACATTTGATCTGAATTTCAGGGAATCTCATGAAGGAAAATTTTGTGATAACTTTTGCCGAATTACGTTCTACAACTTAATCGACGTCCAATATTAAGTACGATCATAGAGCGACTCCATTACATCATAACACTTCCTTCTTATCGTATTAAGTACTCTTAGTCCTACCTCAAAAGTACGGATTTATCGCTCAAATTATCCAGGGTGTTACATCCTTCCCCCTTAGAAACGTTCGTCCTCGAATTTCGGACGACACGCACTACTCCAACTCAAGGACCGATATTCCACGACATTGCACGAGATAGCCTCACATGGCAAGCCTACCACAAACAACTCCAGACAACAAAACTTTCACTATGCCAAGGCGCGACATGACTATTGCCATAATCAAAATAAGAATCTTACTTGCCGCCATGTTTAGCCATTGGTCGGCTATTATCCATCATATTACAAGTATTCCCTGCAAAAGTAAGCAAACATGAGTCTAGACCCGAATCCTACGACATTTGACATTACACATGATTTCGATCCATAAAGGAAGATAATAACCCTAAATATCCTGTACCCTCCTATTTAAAGTACACTGCGCAATGCACACCTAAATAAGACTCCACTAGATAAGGATCATAGACTCCCTAGAAAGAACTACTCAGATACCAAGTTTGTCACTCCTCAACCCTGGGGAGGCATGACTGGAACCTAGTACCACCCCAAAATGAGCATACTCGGTTCCCAAATATAAAACAAAGCTAGAAACGATGAGGTTCAACAACACACTAACTATCAAACTAGAGTAACAACAAACTAAAGCAAATGCTAGCTCACCGAACCAACCAAAAGTATATACAATAGGCCGTCTAGGCCACAGAATGGAAAACAATCTATACAACATGGCCCACCCAGCCTACAACAATGACGCTACACCCACAACAAACGTATACGAGCATTTAAGAATACGATATAAATCAATTGTCCGGAACACAACTTCGAAACTACCCATAACTCAACCTCTGGCAACTCCGAAGGACTTTGAGCGCACTTACTCCACTCTCCACTCAGCAACCAATAACTCGATCTACCAGCCCACCATCACCTGTAGGAATGAATGCAGCGGCCGAACTAGGTTGTCATTACAATAATGTACCGAGTATGAAAGGTAGAAGCAACTACAAGACTCAGATTAGACATCAACAGATATACTGAATATAGGAGAAAGAGAAATTCATAATATAGAACCTACCTGACCCTCATAAGCCGGCAAGTACAACCAATACGCAAATAAAACCAACCTTGCCCCCATAAGCCCGGCAAGTCGCAAACAAGTAGACAACAACATACGACACCTAGCTGACACAACTCACCTGTCATCAATTATAGATCTCTCAACGGCCTTAGCTAACACCAACCAATATCTAGCATCCACTACGTTCAAATAAAAGATAATACAAACAAAAATATAAATATAATTCTAAGCAAATCAAAAGTAAACACCAGTTAATCAGCATCATCAATCAAGCACTGCCAGACCCACTCTCAGTTGCGCATAGTTAGCAGAGTTCCATCCATGCGAGAGAGCCGATAGCGATCGCAGGAAGACTTAAAACAGACATATACAGTGCTATGGAGGCATGTACCTCTCCATACATCTTGCATGTCTTAGAACAGCCCTATGGGAGGAAAACAAAAATCCACCATAGGCCAATTGTTCTACCCTTTAGACTAAACCCTATGCCTGAACCTACGTCAGTGTTAGGTATCCGCGAATCCCAAGGGCCTCAACAAACACACAAACACACATAAAATCACACAATCATAACATTCAAAATCAACAACAATAACAATATATGTTCAAAAAACCAATAACTGGCTCTCAAACCCCACCAACGACTATCATAACATAGTACTATTCTTTCACGTCTAGCCATCTACCGACCAACAACTGGTCGAGCTAAGGATTATCATTCTAACCAGTTTATCCGAAATCTTTACAAGCATCCCACAAGCCCCTACTTAGCACTAACATCAAGAGCCATGGCCAAACCATCCCAAGTGTCACCATAGTCGTCATGTGCCATTGATATGACCGACACAACTGTTGATTCAAATATAACAAAAGATAATTGGAACCATAAACCATAGCCATTCTAAACCCTCATTTACTTGTAAATATCATCACCTAATCTTATTCACCCAAATATCCCATAACTTGGAACAAAAACCACATGCCTCACACATGGCCTCTTGACACGAGCCTAATAATTTGCCATGACTACGATTCTCCGCACTCAAGCACGAGCCACCAACCAAACCAGCACCTTATAGCCACACTTATCATCATATAAACAGCAGAACCAGAGTCAAATAACAATATAACACAAATCTTAATGAAATAGACAACACACACGTCAATACCGGTGACAACGACTATGAAATTCATGCCGAAAAAGGGAGGAACAAGCCTAACATACCTTGGATTTTTTGGCGAACCCGAGCTAAGACAAACCTCCACCATTATGAGCTTCAAGTTACTGCCTACGTACAGCCCAAGTTACTTCCAAAATGCATCCAACACAGCTCAACAACAAAACAAGACAAATAAACCTTACCCGACTAGATTCATAAGAATTCAATGGTACAAACTTTGACACAAAAACCAAACAAAATTAACACACCTATAACCAACTTTAAAGACTAAAGAAAACCAATGGAATAAGGCTTATCAACAGCGTCACCATGAAACACCTACCAAAAGCCCGAAAAAGACACCAAAACATAAGCTACACGTGATCCCCAACTTCCCGACATTAAAACCATGTTAAACCATGGCTTCCTACCATAACAACACTTGGAACACTTAAGGATGATTTAGAGAGAGGTTTCTCATGAAGAGACTTTCTGGAAACGGATTTTGATGAAGAAAAAACGATCAAAGGGACTTATATAGTCCACCACCGCCTTAGACCCTTGTGATGTTCCAGCTTGCGTGGTCTCGCGAAAACGCGAATATCTCTATGCTCCGAAGTCTGATTGAGGAACCATTTAATGTGTTAGAAACTAAACTCATAGGCCTTTAATTTGGTAGGTTAAACCCCATAAATCTATATGTGTTGGGAGAAAATATTTGAGACATTTGACCTAAATTTCAGGGAATCTCAAGAAGGAAAATTTTGTGATAACTTTTGACGAATTTCGCTATACAACTTGATCGACGTCCAATCTTAAGTATGATAATAGAGTGACTCCAACACCTAATGACACTTCCTTCTTATCCTATTAAGTATTCTTATTACTACCTCAAAAGTACATATTTATCGTTCAAATTATTTGAAGTGTTACATCCTTCCCTCTAGAAACATTCATCCTCGAATGTTGGATGACACATAGGAGTCCAACTCAAGGACTGACATAGCACGTCATTATAGGACATAGCCTCACACACCAAGCCTACCACAAACAACTCCAGACAACAAAACTTGCACTATGCCAAGGCGCGACACGATTATAACCGTAATCAAAATAAGAATTTTACATGACGCCATGGTTAGCCACTGGCCGGTTATCATCCATCATATTACAAGTATTCTCGGCAAAAGCCAGCAAACATAAGTCTAGACACATCTCCTATGAAATATAACATTACGCATGATTTCAATCCAAAAAGGAGGGTAACAATCGTAAATGTCCTGTAGCCTCCTGTTTATAAGTACACTTCACAATGCACACATAAACAAGACTCTACCAGACAAGGCTTATAGACACCCTAGTATGAAATGCTATTATACAAAGTTTGTCACACCCCAACCCCGGAGAGGCGTGACTGGAACCTAGTGCCACCCCTAAATGAGCATACATAGCGTCCAAATGTAAAACAAACCTAGAACTAATGAGGTTCGACAATACAATAAATATAAAACAAGAATACCAACAAACTAAAGAAAAGGCTGGCTCACCTAACCAACCAAAAGGATATACAATAGGTCGTTCAGGCAACATAATTGAAAACAATCTATACAATAGGCCATCCAAGAAACATAGTGGTAAATAATCGATAAAAAAAGTCCCACCCAGCCTATAGTAATAACACTACACCCACAACAAATGTCTACGAGCCTTTTAGAATATAATAGAAATCAATTGTCCGGGACACGACCCCAATCTACCCATAACTCAACCTATGGCAACTCCAAAGGACTTGGAGCACACTGACTCCACTGGAAATCCACTTAGCAATGAATAACTCGATCTACCAGCCCACCATCACTTATAAGCATAAATGCAGTGGCCGACTTGGGCGTCGGTACAAAAATGTACCGAGTAAGAAAGGAAGAAACAACTACAAGACTCATATTAGAGATCAATAGATATTCTAAATATAGCAGGAAGAGAAATTCAACTTAAGTTAACACATAGAACCTACCGCCCCATAAGCCTAGTATGTAAAACCAATATAGAAATAGAACCTTCCTTGCCCCCACAAGCTTGGAAAGTCCCAAACAAGTAAACAACAACACATGACATCTAGACAACATAGCTCACCTGTCACCACCTCTAGACCTCTTTAAGGCCTCAACTAACACCAACTAATATCTAGTATCCACTAATATCAAATAAGAGATAACACAAACACACATCATAATATAATTCCAAGCAAATCAAAAGTAAACACTATTCAATCAACATCATCAATCAAGCACTGTTAGACCCTCTCTCGGCTGTGTATAGTTAGTAGAGTTTCATCCATCTAGGATAGCCAATAGCGATCCTAGGAAGGCTCAAAATAGAGATATACGGTGCTATGGCGGCACGTACCTCTCCTTACGTCTTGCATGTCTCAGAATGGACCTATGGGAGGAAAACTCAATTCCACCATAGGCCAATTTTTCTACCCCTTGGACTGAACCCTGTGGCTGGACCTACTCTCAGCGTTTGGTATCCACAAATTCCGAAGGACATAACACAAACACACACACAAAATCAAATAATCACAACATTCACAATATATATATTCAAATAGCCCATAACTTGCTCTCAAACCCCGCCAACCGACTATCACAATATAGTAGTACTCTTTCAGGTCTAGCCATCCACCAATGAGCCACTAACCGAGCTAAGGATTACCATTCTAATCAGTCTATCCCCAAGATTTACAAGCAGCCCACAATCCACTATACTCACCACTAATATACAAGGGACACGACCAAACTAGCCCAAGTGTCACCACCGTTGTCAGGTGCCATTGACACGGCCGGCACGACCGCTGAATCAAATATAAAAAAGATCATCCCAACCATCGACCATAAACAATCAAAACCTCATTCACTTGTAAATGTCATCACCTAATCTTATTCACCCAAATATCCAATAACTTGCTACAAGAACCACACACCTCACACATGGCCTCTTGACATGAGCCTAATAATTTGCCATGACTATGATTCTCCGCACTCAAGCCCGAGTCACGAACTAAACCTTATGCCACACATATCATCATATGAATAGCAACGCTAGAGTAAAATAAGAATATAACACAAAGCTTCACAAAATAGCCAACAAACATGTCAATACCGACAATAATGGCTATGGAATTCATGCCAAAAGGAGGGACAAGCCTAATATACCTTGGAATTTTCAGTGAACCCTAGCTAAGACAACCTCCACCCTTATGAGCATCAAGTAACTGCCTAAGAGCATCCCAAGTTATGTAAACCGCAACCAACAAATGTCACACCCTAAGCCTACACCCTGAGCGTAACACGGTACCCTAAGCCACAAGTGACCCCAAGTCAACCCCTAGTCTATTAGTTACTAGCATTCTAAGCAAACATACACAGCGAAACTTTGAAATAATATCATAAAATATTTGTGAGAGACAAGTCTGAAAACATAAAGTTTAAACAATAGAATAATACTGATAAATCTGAAAATGATGTATGTCTAAAAGCCATCTAATAGAGGAGTTCTGGGACAAGCCCCCAGCCAATTCTAAGTCTAACTGAAACTAATACATGACTGAAAGAAGGAAAATAGTTCCCTCGGATAAAGAGTACTCACACTTCAACTGCTGCAATGGAGAATCTGAACTACGGCAACTAATGGTGCTCGATCTGAGAACCTGCAATTGTATCATGAAATGATACAGCATAAAAGTATGTGTCAGTACTTTGAATGTATTGAGTAAGTGGGAGAAACATAAATGGAAAAAATAAAGTCTGAGCTGAAATGACACGCAATGACCAATAGGAAGCTGAACTGAACAACTAATATAACCTGAGATGGTCAAGATAACCTTGTCTGATGGTCAAGCACATACCCTATGTCTGAAACACTGAGGCTGAGATACTGTATAGAACTGAGTTAAACTGAGGACTAGAACTGGACTGAGCTGCTTATTCTGAAACTGAACCGTACTGACTAGTGGGAGAGTCTATAACCGACATTTAACCACATGAGCTAGACGTGGAGTCCGATGTACACACCCCACTGGTAGGACCCAATATACCTTACCAGGGTATAAAGACATGAACTGAGTGATCACAAAAGTCTGGGCCAATTCAGGCCAAGTAATACTGTAACCTACGCTGGCAACGTAGTTCTGGGAACCTGGGTGCACTGGAACCCCAGCCCGCTCGGTGTTAAGTTCTACTCCCCACTAGAAAACGTATAACTGCATGTACCCTGAGAGACTTATCGGACTAGATTCTGAAACTGGGTTCTAGATTGGTCAGAGCTGCTTATCTGGTAGCGTCATGACCATCCAAGAACAAGTTGTAACTGAACTGGGGTCCTGGGGCTGGTAAGGGCAATATACTAGAATGTAATGACTGCCTAATGGACCAAAAACTGTAAATCTAAGTCTGGTTCTGATAACTGAGAGGCACCACTGACACCTCGAAATAAGGCTGATGTCAAACTGATTAGTTGACAATTTATTGAATATCACTGAGGATTCTAGCATTCTGACTGAGATAAACGGATATAATTCTGGAGAGATTCTAGTTCTAACTGGTCTAGACTACTAGCAGCTAATGGAGAATTCAACATACCTCAACAGTATGGGAATTTCATAATAAGAAAAATTCAAGAATTATAGGAACTCCATTCAACAAGCTAAAGTCATTCTGATTCATTAAATATTTACCCAACATATACGTATAACAAGAAATTCTAGGAATTCAGCACAATTATTCTTCATTCACTAGAGGAAATTTAACAAGCAAAATCATTACTCGAACAATTAGGGCTTAAATTCACTTTTTATATGAACACTGACAATTTGATAAGGA
>JACEIK010000941.1:281161-299904 GCA_018107945.1 Datura stramonium | reverse complement strand
GTTCAGGTCTTAAAACCAAAATTCCCATTTCAAGCTATAGTAGAGTCGGTAGAGAATAAGTGTGGGTATTTGTCCCTTATATCTACTTCGGCCTCCCCCATAGCTCCTTCAACTTGCTGATTTCTCCATAGAACCTTGACTGAAGCTATTTCCTTTTTCCTCAGCTTATGCACCTGACGGTCGAGGATTTGGACAGGTACTTCCTCATATGAGAGACTATCTTTTATTCCTATGTTATCCAATGGCACAACTGAGGTTGGATCTCCGATGCACTTCTTTAAAAGTGACACATGGAAAACTGTATGCACATCTTCTAGTTCTGAAGGTAACTCTTGCTCATACGATACCTTGCCGATATGCCTCAAAATTCTATAAGGTCCCGCATATCTTGGATTGAGCTTCCCCTTCTTTCCAAACCTAATCACCCTGTTCCTAGGTGAAATTTTCAGGTACACCGGATCATCAAATGCAAACTCCAGCTCTCTTTTCTACACTTCGACATAAGATTTCTGGCAGCTCTGAGCTATTTTCAACCTTTCTTTTGGATGATTTGAACTTTCTGCATTGCCTCATGAACCGAGTCTGGCCCTATCAAGGTGGCTTCACCAACTTCAAACCACCCTATAGGAGATCTACATCTTCTACCATAGAATGCTTCAAAGTGGGCCATTTGGATGCTAGAATGGTAGCTTTTGTTGTACGCAAACTCGATAAGAGGCAGATGGTCATCCCAATTACCCTTAAAATTGATCGCGCATGCTCTTAGCATATCATCTAGAGTCTGAATAGTCCGCTGAGCTTTCCCATCAGTCTGTGGGTTAAAAGTTATACTGAACTTGACCTGAGTGTAAAGTCCCTTCTGAAAAGACTTCCAGAAATGGGAGGTGAACTGGGTACCCCTGTTTGAAATAATAGCCAATGGCACCCCATGAAGTCTAACCAGCTCCCGAATATAAAGTTTAGCATAATCCTCAGCTAAATCTGTTGTTTTGATTGGGAGGAAATGTGCTGACTTAGTCATTCAGTCTACTACTACCCAGATTAAGTATTGTTGCCGATGAGTTCGAGGTAGACCCGTAATCAAGTCCATCTTTACCTTCCCACTTCCATGTGGTATGTTGATATCCTGAGTCGTACCTCCTGGTCTCTAGTGTTCTAGCTTGACCTTATGGAAGTTCGGGCACTTAGCTACAAATTCAGCAATGTCTCTCTTCATGCCATTCCACCAGTAAATATCCCTAAGTCGCGGTACATCTTTGTAGCACTTGGGTGAATGGTGTATCTCGAGCCGTGTGCCAGTATCTGTTATCTTAACTCACCAACATCCGGCAAACACAATCTGCCCTGGTAACGAAGCACCCAATCTCCCCCTTGGGAGAAAGCCTCAACCTCCTTTTTGAGGACTGCTTCTTTAAGTTTAAATCGAACTGGATCTTCATCTTGTATGGACTTAACTTCTACTACCAAGGATGAATCCGACCCGCTTTTCATTACCACACCACCTTCAGCTGAATCCACCAACTGCACCCCTAACCGGGTTAGCCTGTGAACTTCTTTTGCTAGATCCCTCTTGCCTTCCTCAATGTGAGCTACACTTCCCATAGATTGCCTGCTTAGGGCGTCATCCACCACATTTTCCTTGCCCGGGTGATACAGCGCACTCATGCCATATACCTTTAACAGTTCCAACCACCATCTCTGACGCAGGTTTAAGTCCATCTGGCTGAACACATACTGAAGGCTCTTGTGATCTGTGAACACATCCATGTGAGCCCCATATAAGTATTGTCTCCATATTTTTAACGCGAATACCACTGATGCAAACTCCAAGTCGTGAGTTGGATAATTCTTCTCATGGACTTTGAGCTATCTAGAGGCATAGGCTATCACTTTGCCCCCGCTGCATCAAAACACAACCAAGTCCAACTGGGGAGGCATCACAATACACATCTAACCCATCTGATCCATCCAGTAAGGTTAACATTGGAGCGGTAGTGAGTCGAGTCTTCAACTCCTAGAAACTCTTCTCACACTCGTTTGACCATTGTAATTTCAGCTTCTTCCGAGTTAACTTGGTCAGAGGAGAGGCTATGGAGGAGAAACCTTTCACAAACCGGCGGTAATAGCCTGCTAAGCTCGGAAAACTCCTGATTTCATTAGGAGAGTAGGTCTTGGCCAATCTTTCGCTGCTGCTACCTTATGAGGATCTACTTATATCCCCTCACCTAAGACCACTAAACAACTGGCGGTCCCTGAATGTTTGTAGCACTATCCTCAGGTGATCTGCATGCTTTTCCTCATTTCTGGAGTATACCAGAATGTCATCGATAAATACGATGATGAACATGTCTAGGTACTTCTTAAAGACCCTATTCATCAAATCCACGAAGGCTGCAGGAGCGTTTGTGAGTCCAGAGGACATCACCACAAACTCGTAGTGACCATACTATGTTCTGAATGTTGTTTTCGGTATGTCACACTCTTTGACCCTTAGCTGATGGTATCCTGACCTAAGATCGATCTTGGAGAAATAACTGGCTCCCTGAAGATGGCCAAACAAGTCATCAATTCTGGGTAAGGGATATCTGTTCTTGACTGTGATTTCGTTCAACTGACGATAATCTATGAACATTCTGAGGGTACCGTCTTTCTTACGCACGAATAACACTAAAGCACCCCATGGAGAGATGTTGGGTATGATAAAACCCTTGTGAAGATCCTTTAACTGTTTCTTCAACTCCTTAAGTTCCACTGGAGCCATTCTGTAAGGAGGGATGGAGATGGGCTAAGTATCTAGGAGGAGATCTATTCTGAAGTCTATTTCCCGTTTAGAGGGAACTCCAGGAAGATCCTCAGGAAATACATCTGCGAACTCGCTAACAACTGGAATTGACTGAATGGTTGGGGTCTCAGAGTTGGGGTCCTTGTCCAGAACCAGATGATATAGATATCCTCTCGAAATGATTTTCTAGGCCTTAAGGTAGGAAATAAACTTACCTTTAAGCACTGAACTGCTACCCGACCATTCTAAAACTTGCTCATTGTGAAACTGGAATTTGACAACTCTAGTTGTGCAATCAACTGAGGCATAGCAGGAGTGTAACCAATTCATGCTGAGAATAAGGTTGAAGTCGACCACGTCTAGCTCTACAAGATCAGCTGGAATTACTTTGTTCAGGATGACAAACTGGGCAATTTCTATACACCCGGCTGGCTCTAACTGCCTTTCCAACTGGGGTAGATTCTGATTATGGTTCTGAGAGAACCTATGGATCTATACTGAGCTGAACTTCTATATACGGAGTTACGAACGAAAGAGTAGCTCCTGGATCTAAGAGGGCATATACGTCTAGATTGAAGAGACGTAACATACCAGTAACTACATCAAGTGAGCTTTCTTGATCTTGACGAGAAGATAGAGCATTGAAACGATTTTGGCGCTGATCGCCATTTGTACCTGTTGCATTAGCCTACTGGGCTAGTCGACCTGCTAGAGCTGATGATGTGGTAGATTGTGATCTCCCTCTCCTTGTTGAAGGGAACTCCCTAAGCCTGTGTCCAAGCTATCTACACCCAAAGAATCCCTCTCATCCCCGAAGGCATTCTCTTGGGTGATTCCTACCACACTTGGAACAAGTTGGATACTTGTTGCTGGCACTAAAACTCTACTACTAAGAGCCATATGCTCCGCCCCTCCGATCCTGGATGGACCAAAAGGTTGGGGTGCTGACTGAGTTATGTGCTAGGGCTTTCTATTGTTGTTGTTACTGTTGTTGCTATTGTGGGCGGCTACTACTGCCAGATTTCTGATTGCCATAGTCTGAATGACCAGTTCTTGCCTGCTTGTTCTTACGCTCCATATCCTTCAACTTTTTAGCCTCAATCTGTTGGGCATAGACAATCTAGCTACAAAGTTCCATGTCCTTGATCAACATCGCGGTCCTACACTCCTTGAGGACCAGATTTGACACTCCATTTACAAACTTTAGCATGTGAGCCCTTGGCTAGTCTACCATCTCTGGAGCATACTTAGACAGCCTAGTAAACTCCAGAGCATACTGCTCCACATTCCGGTTTCCCTGTCGTAGGTTCATAAACTCTGCCATCTTAGCCTCCCTCAGCTACCGAGGGAAAAACCTATTCAGGAAAGCTGTGTAGAACTCCTCCCACTCCACCAGTCCTACTCCAGCTGGCCGCCCCTCCTTCTACTGCTCATGCCAAACCTGGGCTACCCCTTTAAGCTTATAGGAAGCCAGGTCAGCACTCTCGGAGGAGCTGACACTCATAATACGGGTAATCTTTCTAATCTCATCTATAAACCTTTGTGGGTCTTCTCCCACCTTCACTCCATGAAAATCTAGAGGGTTCATCTGGGTAAAATCCTGCACCCACAGTAGCTGCAGACCCATTTGTGTCTACTGGAACAACCTGCTAGTTCACTTGGTTGGTGACTATTTGAGCTAGCAATTGAATGGCTGCCCTGCATTCGGTGGTTGATAAGGATTCATTCCGAGGTGCTGCCAGAGCTGATGGGAAAGGTCTGTTGACATTCGCAACCCTTCTTCCATTACCACCTCTAGGAGGCATTGTTCACTGAAATGAAACAGAGCACGAATTAGAAGGGTAGTTCTGTAATTTGGACTTTAACACACGATAAAGAATTTGAACAAAAGAGAATTTTACTAATAACATCTCGTAGCCTCCTCATCGTAAGTGTGTGTGCTTCACACCCATGAAAAGCACTCTACTCGATGTGGATTTCAGACATTCCGAGGATATTCTAAACCTGGCTCTGATACCAAATTTGTCACACCTCGAGCTACACCCTAGGCGTAACATGGTACTTGAAGCCACAAGTGACCCCAAGTCAACCCATGGTATATTAGTTACTAGAATTTTGAGTAAACATGCATAGCGGGATTTCTAAATAATATCATAAAATATTCATGAGAGACAAGTCATAAAACATAAAGTTTAAACAATAGAATAATACTGATAAATGTGAAAATCATGTCTATCTGAAAGCAATCTAATAGAGGAGTTGCTCGGACATGCCCTCAGCCAACTCTAAGTCTAACTGAAACTAATACATGACTGAAAGAAGGAAATAGTGCCCTCGATGATGAGGACTCAAACATCAACTGTTGCAACAGAGAGTCTGAATTGCAGCAACTGACGGTGTTGGGTGTGAGAACCTACAACAGTAACATGAAATGATACAGCATAAAAGTACGTGTCAGTACTTTGAATGTACTGAGTAAGTGGGAGAAACATAACCAAAAAAATTAAGTATGAGCTAAAATGACATGCAATGACCAACAGGAAGCTAAACTGAACTACTGATATAACCTGAGATGGTCAAGATGACCCTGTCTGATAGTCAAGGACATGCCCTAAGTCTGAAACACTAAGGCTGAGATACTGTATAGAACTGAGTTAAACTAAGAACTAGAACTGCACTGAGCTGCTTATTTTGAAACTGAACTGTACTGACTAGTGGGAGAGTCTATAACCGACATTTAACCACGTGATCTAGACGTGGAGTCGATGTATACACCCCATCGGTAGTACCCAACATACCTTGACAGGGTATGAAGGCATGAACTGTGTGATCACAAAAGTCTGGGTCTAATCAGGCCAAGTAATACTGTAACCTACACTGCCAACGTAGTTTTGGGAATCTGGGTGCACTGGAAACCCCCCCCCCCCCACTCGGTGCTAAGTTCTACTCCCACTGGAAAATCTTAGTTGAACTACTAAGCTGATAGATCAAAATTGGGGTCCAAGACCAGTCAGGGACGTATAACTACATGTACCCTGAGAGTCTTATCGGACCAGATTCTGAAACTGGGTTCTAGATTGGTCAGAGCTGCTTATCTGGAAGCGTCGTGACCGTCCAAGAACAAGTTGTAACTGAACTGGGGTCCTGGGGATGGTCAGGGCTATATAGTAGAATATCATGACCGCCTAATGGACCAAAAACTATAAATCTAAGTCTGAATCTGATAACTGAGAGGCACCACTGACACCTCGAAATAAGACTGAAGTCAAATTGATCAGTTGACAATTTTCTGAATATCACTGAGGATTCTAGCATTCTGACTAAGACTAAACTGATATAATTCTTGAGAGATTCTAGTTCTAACTTGTTTGGACTACTAGCAGCTAATAGAGAATTCAACTTATCTCAATAGTATGGGAATTTCATAATATAGAGAAATTCAAGAATTATTGGAACTCCATTCAACGAGCTAAAGTCATTCTAATTCATGAGATATTTACCCAACATATACGTATAGCAAGAAATTCTAGGAATGCAACCCAAGTATTCTTCATTCACTAGATGGAATTTAGCAAGAACAATCATTACTCGAACAATTAGGGCTTAAATTTACTTTTCGTATGAACACTGACAATTTGATAAGGAATTTATGGGGATCATATCAACTATATACATGAACATAGTTATAAGTGAAATCAACGAAAATAAATATTAAGAGTACAATCCCCTTGCTAAACCCCACATACCTGGTGAAGAAACCTGGAGAATTTTCTTGAGAATCGAAGAGAAAAGTTCAGCCCTAGCCCTTTCTTTGAAATACTCTGAGAGAGAATTCTATGATGTTTCTCTGAGGATTAATGTGAGAATGAGGGGAGGAACAGTAAAATCCCTATAATAAGTCTAAAATTAGGTCCAAAAGGACGTAGTTTAAAGCTTAGGTGAAGAGGAAATTACTAAATAGTACTTAGAAGTTCGCTGGGAAAAACTATCAAGTGCCCCTAACACGTGATCTAACGACTCATTACCAGGTACAATGAGTCGTTGCGTCCTCCCGTTAAGTTCACTGGAGAAAAGCCATTGACTCCTGACGGGGAAACTGACGAGTCGTCGCCACTTATGACGACTCGTTGTGACCTCCCGTCGAGTACACTGTTAACTTCTCAAATTCTGAAACTCCGATTTGGCAATGGGCGACTTAATGATTCATGCAGCCTGATAACGACTCATGAGGTCGTCCGTTGGGAAACACTAACTCATCATCTTTGCATCCTTCTCACGGTTGACCCGACGATTCATTGGGTCCCTTAACGACTCGTTGGGTGGGTCGTTCTGCAACATTTCTGCAGTTTTTCATATTTTTTTAATTAAGTCCTGGATACTGATTTTGAGCTTTCGGGGAATTAAAACAAACCTCAACAATGAAACAAGATAAACAAAGCTCACCCAGCAAGATTCATATGAATTTAATGGTAGAAACTCCGAAAAAACAATTGAACGGCGTTAGCACACCAATAACCAACCTTATATAATAATGAAAACCAAAGGAAGAAGTCTTACCAACAGCTTCACCATGCAATAGCCACCAAAAGCCCTAAAAAGATACCAAAACACACACCACACACGACTCCTGACTTCCCGACATCAAGACAATGTTAAACCATGGCTTCCTACCTTAAGAACACTTAGAACACTTAAGGATGAGTTGAAGAGAGTTTTATCACAAAGAGACTTTCTAGAAATGGATTTGGATGAAGAACAACCGACCAAAGCGACTTAAATAGTCCTCCACCCCCATAGACCCTTGTGACGTGGCTGCTTGTGAAGTATCATGAAAATAGGAATATCTCTCTACTCCGAAGTCAGATTGTCGAATGGTTTTATGTGTTAGAAACTATACTCATAGATTCATATACCTTTAATTTGGTGGTTCATACACCCCCTAAAAACTTATAGATTTGGATAAAATCTTCAAGATATTTTACCTAAATTCTAGGGGATCTAAAGACGGAAAATTTTGCTATAAGTTTTGCTGAATTTTGTTCTACAACTTGATCAATGTCCAATATTAAGTAAGATCATAGAGTGACTCCAATAACTAATAACACTTCCTTCTTATCATATTAAGTACTCCTAAACCTACCTCAAAAGTATGAATTTATGGCTCAAATTATGGGGGGGTTTTATATCAAGTGTCTGAAAACCTGAAGTAGTGTTAATAAGGGCAAGCCTATTGCATTGTGTGTGCATTATTTTATTTTTTTTGTGAGAGTGAGTGTTTTGTTCTAGTCCCCAGGTAAATAACTTTGTGTGTGTGTAAGGACTTCTTTATGGTGAGGGCACTAAGAGAGCTCTATTAATTGCTGATTGTTAGCATTGTTGTTGTTGGTGTATGTAGAAGGCTATGGTGATATCATAATGTCTTCCTTAGATCCTCGTGAGTTAATGTGTTCAGTGATTGCCATATGTAAATGTTTTGTTTAATAAAAATGGAGTTGCACATGTGAAATGATCTATTTTAAGCCTAATAACTACTGTTGTTTATGTTAAGTTTCTTTTACTTTAATAAATGTTTTGTGTGTTGCAAGAGGACAAGAAAATGTTCTATGATGAAAATATTCATGTGCTAGCATTTGATGGGTCATTTGATGCTTTTAATTATAAATAAATGCACGTTCTTGAAAAACTATTATTTGATTTGATTGTTTTCATGTTGAATATATAGGAAAACAAACTGAGGCTAAAGATTGTATCAATGGTGCTTAAAAGATCAAAGTTACAGCCAACTTGATGGTCCTTCAACCTTCTGAAGTCTCATCATCTCCACCATCAAGATTAAGTAGTTCACCTTGACTTGCATCAAAAACTGATGACCGATCTATCGCCCTCAATGTTGTGATAAAATGTCAACTATGCCTTCAAGCATAAGTAGTAGCTGTACAAATTGACGATTAGAGTGATGGACCATCAACCACATGACAGACCATCAAGATTGGTGGCACTACAGAGAAGAATAATATATCCACTAGATAAGAACGATGCCCCAAGTGATTGACCATCACCTTGTAGATGGGCCGTCAACTTGCTCATCAAACGAAAAGTGGGCTTTCAATTTTGAAGTGTAATCTTAAATTGTATTAGGCTATAAATATTAGTTGCTAGGTCTAGTTCTAGTGATGAGACTTTGGGAGAGAAAAACACCATCTTTGTATGTTACGTTCAAATTCTTGAAGTGATTTTCATATTCATGGAATTACAATCAAGGTTTTATATTATTTTTGTATGTTGAATTTTCTCTTATGGAATATAACTTCTTCTGTGGTTCCAACAATCATGTGTGGATAAATTTCATCACTATGGTTTGTGTGATCTATGGTAGAATAACACGTATAGGGTGAGTAACGTTGTGGATTTATAGAGTGTAAACGTATGCATTGTTACATCTTTCGTATTGACTGAATTCTAGTGGTTGCAAATATTAGAATAAGCCACAGGTTTAACATTCTTGAGTAAGAAGTATAAAATCTGGAAAATGAAGTAATAATAAGAATTTGAGGTTTCTAACCCACATCTAATGATTAATACTATAATAAGATTAGTCAACATAGGGTAATTATCTTTGTACTCTTCGTTTCATAATGTAATGGTGATTTCTATCTAAATAGATTGAGAAAGATTTGGATGGATTAATTGAATTGATAGCTTGAATACATAGCATTAAAAGAATCCCCTATANCCTAATATTGTTAAGAAACCAGGGTGATCACAACCCTAGTTTTATATCTTCTTTGATACAATATTACTAAATTATAGTCGGTCTCGCTTGCTTTTGGATAATAGTGAAACACAAAAGATTTTCCCAAACCCCCCATTTTATGAAAACAACTAATTAAAAGTAAGATAATCACATTAGACTTACTTTTCACCTTATTTCCTGTGGGTTTCGACCCAAACATTGTTAGGTTCTATATTTGACAATGACCGTTAGAGGTGTAATTTGGGTGTATCAGATATATTATCGAAATGGTTAGCTCCATGTATAAATCTTTTGCATCAAAAGTTGAATAATTTGATCGAGTGGAATGAATGTTTAAAGAATGCAGTTGTTTCAGTCACTATTGCTTATTTTAAAATATTTATAGCATCCTTTTTATATAAACCCTTTTATTCTTATTTCAAAAATTTTGAGTCAATTTTTTTTTTCGTTAAAAGGGGTCCTAAGAGAATTCTGGGGGGGCTAAATTCTAAATGACATATATGATTTTTCATATAATCATTCTTACATAGATGCTTTTTATACAATATTTTTAGTTGGTAGGATAAGAGGATTAGCTGAATTTACTCATTTTTTGATCGATGAGTAATTTATGGGACGACTAATGGGGTTGGGGTTATTAGATTAATTATCGGAGAAGGTATTAAATATATNATATAGGGGTGAGTGCATCTCTTCTTATATTTTCTTGTGTTTAGCTTACTCTTCTTATATTATCTTATATTTAGTCTTTTTTTTAGTTTATTAATTATTCTTTTTGCCTTTTTTTTGAATTAAATGTTTATTTTCATTTTTTGTCAAGCAGTTGTAATTTTACATTTTGTATATTACCTGTGTTAATATTATTCAGATAAGAATCTTCATAATCATAAGACCATTACTAGTATTAATATTGTTATAGCCTATCTCTGTAAGGTGAGAGTTGACTTTGTCTTTTATTTTGTCTTTTCTATTCATTTAGATTTCTTTTCTTTCATTGAGTTTGTCTATATCCCACCTTTTTTCCAAAAAAGGGAAGTATATGGATAAGGATCTTCTTGAATGGATCCCTCTTGTTCCCGTTTTAGTCCCCTTCATTTCACTTCTTGTTTCCACATCTCTTTCTTCTACTTTTTAGGCTTCATTCAGTCTATTAGCGAGAATGAATCAGGGTATTCCATCTATATAATAGACACATATAATAAATAAGAGAATATTAAGGATTTGAGCCATAGCATTTCTCAATTCTAACATAAGGTACTTATTAGATCGAATGTACTTATTCGATCTAATAGAATGATTTTTTGATATCTGGACTAATACAAATCTAAGCCATTTAATGAATAAAATATGACCTATTAACCAACCAACAAAACCAATTGTTACAAATAAGATCCTGTTGTTGCATCTAAAGAGATAAATCTTGACTAATCTGGCGAACATTGAACTTGGTAAAATAAAATGGTTGACTAATTGAAAAATGATATTATTCAAGAATACACATGGAATGCTGAGATTACACATTGAATTTCTGGTAGTAGATCCATAATAAAGTAAGTGCTTGCGATTGTTCCAGAAGAAATGAAACAAAAGATATGGTAGCGGTAGGAAAGTTATTGTATAAGGTCTACCCAATGCTAGATGTATAGGTGCATAATAGATTTATATGAACGTAATAATATGTCCCATTATAGAATTAGTTATTGCAAATATCTTTTTCTAGATTCCTTCTTCCATAACTAGAACTCGGAGAAGGAAGAGATTTGAGGGTCCTATAGAGAATATGGCCAGAAATCCATAATAGAGTCCCACGACAATGAACAAATTGATTATCTTCATGCATAAGGATAAAATATTACCTATTAGAAAGGATTGAAAAATCACCACAAACCCCCCTTATTTCTTTTCTATTCCACTATCTAGATTACTATATGATGATCTTTTAACTTTTCATGCATTGCAACGAAATAGAAAGAGATAGACTAGGAACAACATTTGTTATGTCAATGACACCAAAGGGATATTACACTAATAGAATTGGGATATGGATGGAATATAATGAAATAAAGCAACTTTAAGATTCGTGCAGAAATAGAGCATGTAAAGGAGCCACTATGAAGACGTTCAAGGAGATAAAAAGGAAGCTTCTAGCTTATAATGGTCATGGGTTGGGAACTGAAATTGAACTCTAAAAGATCAAATCTCTTTTTATTCCTCAGTAGCTCAGTGATAGAGCGGTCGACTGCTAATTGACTAATTGTAGGTTTGTATCCTACTTGGGGAGATTTGATTGATTCTAAATTCTTTAATTCAGAATAAAGGGGCTCATTTTGCTCGTTAAAAGTAGGTAACTCATTCTCTATCTTTGTTTCTATTGCGTTTTATCTCATCGCATCACATTCTGGTCTATGAGATTACAAAATCACCATTAATACCTCGGTCAAGGTCCGACATAATCCTTTGTTACATAGCCTTAAGGCTAATTACAACTAGCCAATTAAGAAGTCTCTAATTTACTAGCACTGCATGTTTGATGTAGTCAATGATTCTCTCAAGAGGTCACAATTGTTGCAAGCAAAGATATTAATTATGAGCAAGGCCTTTTTGTTATGCTAGTAATACTTGCTCTGCTATTCTGCCCAAGCCTAGATGAGGAAAAGTTACGGAGCATAAAATAAAAAATACGTCAACCTTCCATACTATGATTAATGATTCCCCCATTAACAATAAATAATAAATAAAAATATAAAATAAAAGCCATTTCATTTCGAAGAAATACCCACACCCGAGTTCCTTAGCTTTTTGTTTGCTATTCCGAACATGTTTTTTCTACCCGTAGAGGGAATGGTACTTCCCTTTTGGGCGGATTATGGGCGAGGAGGGATTCAAACACCCGACACCATGGTTCATAGACATGAGTTGTAATCCTTTGATCTACATGTAAAGCCCTGGGCCTACACACTAGACGCAACGCGGTACTTGAAGCTACAAGTGACCCCAAGAAAACCCCTGGTCTATCATACATTAGCATTCTAAGTAAACATGCACAACGGAAATTTTAATGAACAACATTAAATAGTTTAATAAAACGTAAAAACTAAAAGTAATGAAGAAAGTGACATTTTCTGAAATACATCTTTGAAAATAAGTCCGGTCTGAAAGCCATCTACTGAGAAGTTGCTGGGAAAATCCCTCAGCTAACTCTAAGTCTATAGAAAATCATAACTCAACTAAAGAAAATAAACAAGGCCCTCGAATGATGAGGACTCACACTTTGGCTGCTGAGGTAGAGGCTCTGAAATTGCGGTGACTATCTGAGCTGGGTCTGAGAACCTGCAGCTATATCCTGAAACGATACATCATAAAAGTATGCGTCAGTGCTTTGAATGTACTGGGTAAGTGAGAGAAACATGAATAACATGATAGAACTGGTAACTGAATTGATACGACATGAAATAACCAACTGAAATGCTGAAAATTGATACAACAGATAATTAACTGATATGGTCAAAAGTGACCCTGGCTGATGGTCATAAACATGTCCTAAGTCTTAAATACTGAGTTTGTAATACTACACTGAACTAATCGGGACTGAAGAATCTAAGAGAAAATTGTACTAACTAGTGGGAGAGGCTATAACTGACATATAACCACGCGAGCTAGACGTGGAGTCCGATGTACACACCCACCGGTAGGACCCAATATACCTTGCCAGGGTATAAAGGCACGAACTGCGAGAATCACTGTCAAAGGGGCCATGAGGCCAAGTAAATATATATAACCTAGAGTGGAAACGTAGTTCTGGAACCTAGGGGCGCTGGAACCCTGGCCCTTTTGGTGCTAAGTCCTACTACAATTGGATGATCCTATTACTGCTACTACTGACAAGCGGATAGCTCGTTATTGGGGCCTAAGACTATATTGACAAAGGGATACTGTCAGAGAGTTCCCTGAGCGTCTTATAGGACCAGATTTGGAAACAGAGTTCTAAGACTTGTCAGAGCTCCTTATCTAGAAGCGTCGTAAGCGTCTTAAGAACTGGGGTCCGGGGTCTGGTTAGAGCTATAATTGGATTTCCATGACCGCCTAATGGATCAAATAATTGTAATCTGAGTCTGAGTCTGATAACTTAGAGGTACCACTAATACCTCGAGAAGAGACCATAGTAAAACTGATCAACTGACATTTCTGACTAACACAGAAATATTCTAATACTGTGATTGCAACGGAAATGTCAATTCCAAGAAAATACAAAGTATATAGACTTTCTGACTGAATCTTAATATCATACAAGTAACTGAGTAGTTAACACATATAAGCATTATAGAAACCCATAACTCTGAAAGATGCAACATATTCTCAAGAAGTCAAAGCCTAAGNGCACCACTCCGAAGTACTAATAACTAAGTTGAAAAGAGCCATAACTCTGAAAGATGCAACATATTCTCAAGAAGTCAAAGCCTAAGCAGGAGTCAAATTTCTGACATTTCAAAAGTTAGGGCTGAATTTCTAAAGTTGGTGGAACAAGCATCATTTTTATTAACACTTGGTGGAAAAGATAGCTACATTTAACATAAGACCAGATTCTACATGAATTAATCCAAGAACAACAACAATATCTTAAATTTCGTATGTTCAGGGCTAGGACTGAAATTTAATTGAGAGAGGGTTTCTAGGGGACGCAAGGGGAGAACAATCTCCTTGCTAAATTCCCACATACCTATAGAAGAGAATCTGATAAAAATCTTGAAGAAAGACTGAGAAGATGAACGTTTTCCCTAGCTTCTTCTCTAAATTCCTGACTATTTCTAAGCTCTGGTTTTTTTAGAGGATGAGTGAAGGAGGAAGGGGAATTGTCATTCTATCCCTTTTTACTCCCACCCAAGACCCCATAACAACAAGGTTTGGGAATCAAAAAGCTGGGAAAGTACTAAAATACCCCTGGCAGAAAGAACTGAAAACTGTCTGACACTAAACAACGGACCTCAGAACGGGTCATTGGTAGGAACGACGACCCATTAAATCTGGTTGTGTTTACTGGGTTCAGAAATGAGGTTTACTAGAGGTGTCCCATGTTTAGGTACAACGGTACATTGGAAGCAACAACGGGCCGTTTGAAGCAACGACAGACGTTGGAAGCAGCAACAACCTGTTGATACCCCGCGTAGGAACTGGTAAGAAAATTGGCACGGAGACAACGGGTGATAAGAATGACTCATTGGTAGGACCAATGGGCCATTGTATCCCCTCGTGGTTCATGCTACTGGGTTCTAGAATTGATCGATGGGTGGTAACAACGGCTCGTTGGTAATAACCACGGGCCGTTGTTCCCTCTCATTGCCTCTGGGAAAGGTCCGATAATCCTCTGAACTTGAGATTCAACGGATTACTAGAGGGCTCATTGTTAGGAACAACGAGTCATCCTATGTCTTGTTGTTTCCCCTCGAAGGAAGGCTGCTACTAACTATGAACACTTAAAACCGTCTGCTGGTTCCACCAACGTTCTGTTGTGGGCGTCGTCTCGGACAAAACTTTTCTGGTTTTCCTATGGTTTTTCATGCAACGTTTGAATTTGGTCTAGGAAAGTTTTGGGGTGTTACAATATCTCTCCGTTGGGATCATTCATCCTCGAAAGAAGGACAAAACTACGAAAAGAGCTTAGATATCTAAAATTGAGGCCATGACTAATTTTTGAAGGAGTAACTGACTCCGAATTGACTTAACTGTACTACCTGAGTTGATGCAACTAGAGTGCATACAGAAAATATAAAGAAGGTTGATGAGTACGAAACTGAGTAGAGTACTGAGAAGGAATTTAGTACCTGATTGTAGGTCTGAACTGGAAGGCAACAAGTCAGAGGGTATCTAGCCATCATGTCTGCTTCCGCTTCTCATGTGGCTCCCTTAACTTGCTGATTTATCCATAGCACCTTGACTGAAATCTCCTTATTCCTCAACTTACGGACCTGACAGTCAAGGATTTGGACTAGTACCTCCTCGTATGTGAGACTATCCTTTATCTCCACACTGTCCAATGGCACTACTGAAGTTGGACCACCGATGCACTTTTTCAGAAGTGACACATGGAAAACTGGGCGTACTACAGCTAGTTCTGAAAGTAACACTAGCTCATAGGCCACATTACCAATCCGTCTCAGTATCTTATAGGGTCCCACATATCGTGGACTGAGCTTTCCCTTTTTCCCAAATCTCATCCCCATTTCATGGGCGAGATTTTCAAGTATACCCAGTCACCAACTGCAAACTCCAATTCTCTTCTCCGCACATCGGCTTAGGATTTTTGACGGCTCTGAGCTATTTTCAGCCTTTCTCGGATGAGCTGAACTTTTTGCATTGCCTCATGCACTGAGTCTGGCCCTATCAAGGTAGCTTCACCAACTTCAAACCACCCTATAGGCGATCTACACCTCCTACAATACAATGCTTCGAATGGGGCCATTTAAATGCTTAAATGGTAGTTGTTGTTATACGCAAACTCGATAAGAGGAAAATGGCCATCCTAATTACCCTTAAAATCGATCGCGCACCCTCTTAGCATATCATCCAGGGTTTGTATGGTCCGCTCATATTGCCAATCGGTCTGCGAATGAAAAGCGGTACTGAGTTTAACCTGGGTGCCTAGTCCCTTCTGAAAGGACTTCCAGAAGTGTGAGGTGAATTTTGCTCCCCTGTCTGAAATGATGGACAAGGGTACCCCATGAAGTATGATTAACTCTCGGATATAAAGTTTGGCATAGTCCTCCACTGAGTCTGTAATTTTCACTAGGAGAAAATGAGCTGACTTGGTCAACCGATCTACTACTACCCAGATTGAGTCATGTTGCGATAAGTTCAAGGTAGACCTATAATAAAGTCCATATTTACCACTTCCCACTTCCACGTGGGTATACTGACATCTTGAGTCATGCCCCCTGGCTTTTGATGCTCCACTTTGACTTGCTGGCAGTTCGGGCACTTATCTACAAATTTGGCAATATCTCTTTTCATGTCGTTCCACTAGTAAATGTCCCTTAAATCGCGGTACATTTTGGTAGCACCAGGATGAATGGAGTACCTCGAGCTATGTGCTTCAACCAAAATCTACTGTCTCAATTCGCCAACATCTGTCACACAATCTTCCCTGGTAACAGAGCACTCCATCTCCCCATTAGGAGAAAGCCTCAACCTCCTTTCTAAGAAATTCTTCCTTGAGTTTAAGTAAAACTGGATCTTCATCTTGTTTTGACTTAACCTCAACTACCAAGGATGAATCTGACCTGCTTTGTACTACTACCCTACCTTCGGCTAAGTCTACCAGTTGCACCCCTAACCGGGCTAGTCTGTGAACCTCCTTTGCTTATTCCTTTTTACCTTCTTCACATGAGCCACGCTTCCCATAGAAACTCTGCTTAGAGCATCAGCCACTATGTTGGCTTTGCCTGGGTGATACAACACACTCATGTCATAATCTTTTAACAATTCCAACAATCGTCTTTGGCGCAGGTTTAGGTCGCTTTGGCTGAACACATACTGAAGGCTCTTGTGATCCGTGAACACATCCACATGAGCCCCGTATAAGTATTGTTTCCATATTTTTAACGTGGATACCGCTGCTGCCAACTCGATGTCATGAGTTGGATTATTCTTCTCATGAACTTTGAGCTGCCTGGAGGCATAGGCTATCACCTTGCCATGCTGCATCAGAACGCAGCAAAGTCCAACTCTGGAGGCATCACAAGATAAAACAAACCCATCTATTCCTTCTAGCAGGGTCAAAATTGGAGCGGTAGTGAGTTGAGTCTTCAATGCTTGAAAACTCTTCTCATACTCATCTGACCACTGAAATTTCACCTTCTTATGGGTTAACTTGGTTAGAGGGGATTCTATGGAAAAGAAAATTTCAACAAAACATCGGTAATAGCCTGCTAAGACCAAGAAACTCCTGATCTCGGTTGGAGAGGTGGGCCTGGGCCAATCCTTTACTGCTGAAATTTTGTGAGGATCTACTTGTATCCCCTCACCTGATACCACATGACCAAAGAATTACACAAACTTTAATAAGAATTCACATTTGCTGAATTTAGCGAATAGTTGGCGATCTCTGAGGGTCTGTAATGCTAATCTTAGGTGATTGGACTGCTCTTCCTCATTTCTGGAGTACACTAGAATGTCGTCAATAAATACGATGACGAACATATCTAGGTACGGCTTGAAAACCCTGTTCATTAGATCCATGAAGGTTTTTTGGGCATTTGTTAACCCAAAGGACATCACCACAAACTCATAGTGACCATACCGGGTTCTGAATGTTGTTTTCGGTATGTCACTCTCTCTAACCCTTAACTGATGGTACCCCTACTTGAGGTCAATCTTGGAAAAGAAACTGGCTCCCTAAAGTTGGTCGAATAGATTGTAAATTCTTGGCAAAGGGTACCTGTTCTTAACTGTGACCTTGTTCAGTTGACGGTAATCTATGCAAATTCTGAGGGTACCGACTTTCTTGCGCATGAATAGAACTGGAGCACCCCAGGAAGAGATGTTGGGTCTGATAAAACCCTTGTCAAAAAGATCTTTTACCTTCTCCTTCAACTCCTTAAGCTCAGTTGGAGTCATTCTGTAAGAAGGGATGGAGATGGGGTGAGTATCTAGGAGGAGATCTATTCCGAAGTCTATTTCCCGTTCAGGGGGGACTCTGGGAAGATCCTCAGGAAATACATTTGAGAACTCGCTGACAATTGGAACTAACTAAATGGTTGGTGTCTTAGAGTTGAAATCCTTGACCCAAACCAGATGATATAGAAATCCTTTGGAAATGAGTTTCTGGGCCTTGAGGTTGGAAATAAACCTACCCTTAGGAGTTGAACTACTACCCGACCATTCTAAACTGGCTCATTAGGAAATTGGAATTTGACAACTCTAGTTCTGCAATTGACAGTGGCATAGCAGGAGTGTAACCAATCCATGCCGAGAATAAGGTCGAAGTCGACCATGTCTAGCTCTAAAAGATCAGATGGTATGAATTAACTTAAGACTGAGACTGGGCAATTTCTATACACCCGGCTGGCTCTAACTGAATCGCCAACTAGGGTGGAGACTAAGAAGGGTTCTGATTGGACTTTGGCCTGATGCTGAATTGAACTGCTACATATGGAGTTACAAAATGAAAGGGTATCTCCTAGATCTAGGAGGGCATATACGTCTAGGTAGAAG
>JACEIK010000941.1:220818-244851 GCA_018107945.1 Datura stramonium | reverse complement strand
GCTTAGATCCGGCTCTACCCAAACTTTTCTGGTTCACCCCAACATTCCCCACTTGTCCGACTGTTGCTGAGCAGTTTTTGGATATCAAACGGACCTCCCCGGAAGGTAATTTTAATGTGGCCGATTTCCCCTCTTTTTCAATCAGTTTCGCTACAGCACCCGCTGCTCTAGCTAATTGTCCACCCTTTCCAAGTATGATTTCTATGTTATATATGGTTGTGCCTAAGGGCATATCGGTTGAAGTAGATTCTTCTTTTGATCAATAAAAACCCCTTCCAAAAATGTACAAGCTTCTTCCAAAGCATACGGCTTTCTGGATATAGATGATGATATCTATACAGATGGATCTTATATATATCGTAGAATGAAGTACCACATGGGTGGATATATATATATATATGAATACAAATCTGTCGAATCACTCATGTTATGATCTTCTACATCCTGGGTCTTCCCGTTTCGTCGTCTGGCTTATGTTCTTCATGTAGCATTCAGACCGAATGACTCTATGAAATTACGTCGATACTTCCACATATTATGGGTAACGTAGGAGACATATCTATTTTTTTCCCGGGGAATCTTTAGAATTCCTACTGCTTAACTTTTAATTTTCCTCTGACCATCAAATGAAATGTGAATAACCCATCCTCCTATCTTTGAAAGAAGGGGCGCTTCCGGTTCTGTCGGTTCTTGAAATAATTTTGTCTTCTCCATATTACTATATCTCTAGAGTCAATAATTTTATATGAGGAACTATTGAACTCAATCACTTGCTTTCGTTAATCTTCAGTATTGTGTTGAGGTCTATCTTACAGAGGTACTCAAATTGGATCAGTGATTGATTTCTAAGTTTCATCGTAAACCTAATTGGCTATTTCCAATTAGGTAAATCAATAGTTCAAACTGCACTCAAAGGTAGGGAATTTCCCATTTTTATAGGAACTTCTATACTAGAAACAATGGTATGTCCAATTATAGCCCCTTTGGGATGTAAAATATATCTCTTCTCACCATCTGTATAGTGTATGAGACAAACGTATGCATTTTGATTAGGGTCGTATTCTATGGTTACGATTCTACCATATATGTCTTTTTCATTCCGTCAAAAATCAATTTTATGGTATAGACGCTTATGACCTCCCCCTCTTTGCCTTGCGGTAATGATTCCTCTGGCATTACGACCTTTACCACAATGATGCTGTCCATAGATCAAATTATTTCATGGATTGGATTTCACTTGACTGTCTATGGTTCCATTGCGTGTACTCGAGGTAGAAGTTTTGTATAAATGTATTGCCATGATATTAGGTATTTTTATTTAAGTTTTGTTCTTTCTAAGAGGTGGAATAGAATAACCCGGTTGAAGAGTAATGATCATACGTCTGTAATGCATTGTATATCCCAAAATAGGTCCCATTCTTCTACTCTTTCCCGGAAGTCGATGACTATTCATAGCTATTACCTTGACACCAAAGAAGAGTTCAACCCAATGCTTTATTTTGTCCTAGTTGATCCTGATTAGACATTAGAAGTATATTGATTTTTCCCCAATAACTGAATACTTTTGTCTGTATATACTGCATATTTGATTCCATCCATAAATTGATTTTCTTCCCTATGAGTTATAGTCTTAATAAGAATGCTAGTTCTTAATGTTCATATATATGATATGAATATACCACATCAATTCGTTATGTATGGATGATGAGATTCCATAGATATAGACCCAATTCCAATAGACTTATTGGAGGGTCCCATTGGCGTGCATCCAGTTGGAATTGAACTTACAATTTTGCCAATTATGAGTTGGGCACTATCCTCCCTAGTTGTAGAGGTAAAGAAGCGACAGTATGAGGACCCTAATCTAGTACATCTTAGAGAAAAGGTTCAGTAGGGTGAACTATTAACCTTCGAGTTAACGAAAGACGAGGTCTTGAGATTCAGAGGTCGACTCTGTATTCCAGATGTAGCTGGGCTCCGCCAGCAGATCATGGTAGAGGTACATTATTCTCATTACTCTCCTCATCCAAGTTTGATGAAGATGTTCCATGAAATAAAAGAGATATACTGGTGGCCTGGAATGAAGAAAGGTGTAGCTAAATTTGTAGCACAGTTTCCTAATTGTCAGCAGGTAAAAGTCGAGCATTAGAAACCTGGAGGACTAACTCAGGAGATGGCTATACCTATGTGGAAATCGGAGGTAGTTAATATGGAATTTGTGATAGGATTACCCCGTACCAGACTCAAATTTGACTCTATTTGGGTTATTGTTGATAGGTTGACGAAATCAGCTCACTTCATGCTGGTTCTGACTACACTCTTGGCTGAAGATTATGTCGAGTTATATATTAAAGAGATAGTCCGACATCATGGTGTCCTAGCATCTATCATTTACGAAAGAAGGGAACAGATTATAGCTAGATTTTGGCAATCATTTTAGAAAGGTTTGGGGACACAAGTTAATTTTAGTACAACTTTTCATCCCCAGGCAGAGCGCACCATTCAAATGCTCGAGGACATGTTACAGGCATGTGTGCCAGATTTTGGAGGGAGCTGGGACAAGCATTTACCCCTTATTGAATTTGTATACAATAACAGTTATCATTCTATTATTTAGATGGCGCCTTATGAGGATTTATACGGGCGGAAATGCAAGTCCCCCATAGGATGGTTTGAAGTAGGTGGGGCCGAGTTGATCTGACCTGATATGATCCATCAGTCAGAAGAATAAGTGAAATTTATCCGAGAATGCTTGGTAACAACCAAAGTTTTCAAAAGCCCTATTCCGATATTCAGTGTAGAGACTTGGAATTTAATGTAGATGATTGGATGTTTCTCAAGGTTTCGCCTATGAAAGGCGTGATGAGGTTTGGAAAGAAGGGCAAGCTTAGCTCTAGATTCATTGGCCCATATCGAATCCTCCGAAAAATAGGTCGAGTGGCATATGAGTTAGAACTTCCTTCAGAGCTAGAATCTATTCATCTAGTCTTCCACGTATCAATGCTCCGAAAGTGCATAGGGGACCTGTCTCGAGTTGTTCCAGTCAAGGATGTTCGAGTTAATAAGGAATTAGCCTATGAAGAGACTCTAGTTGTTATACTAGATAGACAGGTTCGTAGATTGAGAACAAAAAGATGTAGCCTCCATTAAGGTCTTATGGAGGAACAAAAATGTAGAGGAAATGACTTGGGAAGCTGAGAAGACATGAGGTCTAAATACCCTTACCTATTCCAGACCTGACCCAGATTATATAGTTGAGGTGAGATTGTTGTTCAGATGTCACCTTATTGCTTATATTACTAGTACTGTTCAGTTATTCACTTCTATGTGGTGGGATAGTTGGTTATAGCATCCTGTGAGACGCCTATGTTGGACTTTTTTGCGTTTCAGATTTTTAGATAGTCCATATTATGGAGGAGACTCTATTGAAATTTTTCTGACAATAGTTAAAAAAGTTAAGTCTTTGGAGCCTAAAGACTACACTCAAGGATGAATGTTCCTAAGGGGGGGGATGATGTTACACCCCAGAAATGTTCATAGTATGACCGTCGTATACATAATTATATTGATTATTATAGCATATAACACATCTGGGAGAAGGCTCGAGGGGTGACCCCACGAGCGCATCATCGAAAGGACGGGAGGTCGGGACCCGGAGGCCAGGCGCACTGGGCGCTGCGTCGCGCAGCCTGCCTCGGCGCATACACTGGCGCATCGGGCCCTAGACATGGAGGGATGGGGGGGCACGGCCCACACCCCACTACCACTGCCCTACCTATATAAAAGTCTCCCTTGATCACTTTAATTCATTATATGAAATTTCCCTCGGCCAAAACAGAGCACAAACATGATTTTCATCTAATTTTCTTTGAATTATGCCGTCAAACTCCGTCTAAACACAAATTTTCCTTGGATAACGAGTTTTAGGCCTACGAGAAGCATTTTTATTTCGTGAGAGTTCGCTCGGTGTACCGGAACCCCCCCCCCCAAGTAAGGGTTACCGAATTTACTTTAAGTTCCTGAGCGGCTAAAGGCAATAGGTAAGCAATTCTACCTTCTAAATTCTCAAGAATTGGAAGGTTTTCGGTTGAATAAATTGAAATTGAAATTATAGTCAATTCTATTGAAAGATATTGTTATTTCCGATTAGTATTATTGAAATAGCCTCATTTTCTCTGCGTGAGGGCTGCAAATTGGTGAAATTACTGACTTCAGGTTGGAATTGCTCGAGTGCATAGAAATAATCAAATAAGGTATGTTAAGGCTATTCCTTTTGTCAAGTACTATTGTTGTCTAGTTGATACAATCAATACCTTGTAATAGCCAGTGCTTATTAGTATTGTTGTTAGCTGTCGTAGAACAAGACAAGGGTATAATATAGTGTTCCTCGGTGAAAGGATTAAATCCAGTTTTGGCCGTCACCAGAGGCGATGTAGGAAACTCCTGTTCAGTTGTTTACTGATTAGAAGGATTAGTAGGCATCTTGTTATCACCTCGAGGCCACAGAGGCCTGAGGGTGGCTGTGAGTCTATATTACTAAACCAAGCAGCACTAGGCATAATTATAGTTGACGACACAGTATATAGTTCCACTCAGATACAGTTACAAGAGACCAGATGGCTCATACACAGTTACACTAACCTAGATGGTCAGATATAGTTACAGGATCCTAGACCGCTCAGATACAGTTACAGGAGCCTAGACGGCTCATATATAGTTATAAGAGCCCAGACGGCCCAAACACAATTACAGGAGCCCAGATGGCTCAGACATAGTTACAGGAGCCCAGATGGATTAGATATAGTTACAGGAGCCCAGACGGCTCAGATACAGTTATAGGAGCCCAGACGGCTCAAATACAGTTATAGTAGCCCAGACGGCTCAGACATAGACACAGCTACAGGAGCATAGATGGCTCAACCCAGAAATAGGAGCCTACCAGGCTCGGATACAATTTCATAGAATGAGTACTCCTGAGTTACAGTGTGCCTACGAACCTTTAGTAGTCCAGATATGAGAAGTGTGCATTATTTATACTTGTCGGGGCTTATGGGGGCCCAGGTAGGTTATTCTGTGTTGATTGTACCCTCCAGGCTTATGGGGGCCCAATTAGGTTCTTGTTTGTACATATACATGCTAGTTATATTTTAGATTGTGAGGTTATTCAGGTTGAATTTCTATTCTCCTTGTTGATTAGTTTTAGTCCTTCTATTAGCTTTACTCAACTTTCATTACTGCCTTATATATTTGGTACATATTGTAATGACATCCATCTTTGGGCGCTACATTACTTTCCTGTAGGTGTGGTTAGACGTGATCCAGGACCTTCCTAGCTGCCAGTCAGAGTCAACAGTTCAGTTAGCTCCTTTTCTCTGTAGTTGATAGTTAGAGAAGGTTTGTTCTTTTGTTGTATAGCTTTTGGGTAGGTCGGGGCCCTGTCCCGATCATTATTCCACTCTTAGAGGCTTGCAGGATACAGTTTCTCAATTGTTAGTTGTTGTTGGCCATGTGGGGCTTATGTATACTATGTTTTGCATGGTGACCATGTGGGGACTAGTATAGCTAATTAGTTGGCGGCCTTGTCGACCATAGTACAAGTATGATTACCTATTTTCATTCAGTTATAACTAGACAGTATGGTGGTCTTGTCGGCCCGCATAGGATTCATTTTATCATCTTATTTTTGGGTTAGTTATTTTCTTTTACAGGTGTTGCGTGGCCTTGTCGGCCTGAGACTGTGTTTACAGCCAAGATAGAGCTCGTTGTTTTCTTGATTTTGTGTTGCTGGCAAGCACCAGAGGTGTCTATGCCTAACCAGGTTAGTCCAGATCCCAAGTTGGCACTAATTTCCAGTCATGCCTCCCAAGGCGGGGCATGACAATTCAAGAACTAGATTTGAATTAATCAAGAGTTAACTTTAACCTCGAGGCATTCTAAAATTATGAAATATAGTTCTTCTAAACAATTTGGATCCATTAAAGATGAATTTGAATTTACTGAGGCCGTCATTATTAATGGATCCAAATAGACAAAGAAAGTGAGGCTTAAACTATTAGGTTACTTGTTTTTCATAAAAAGCATATGAAATATGATGTCTATGTGCATTTAAATCATTTAGTTCGTGTAAGTGGCAAAGCATGAACTAAATTGGATAGTTAACAAGTGTCTAATAAATTATCATACAAGTCCCTTAGCGTGCTTTTGCTTAATAGATTCTTGCAACAGATGCAAAAGTAAGTGTGGTGCATTTGGGTGTTTACCCCACTTTATTCTCTCTTTAGATAAGCATACTCTATCTAGCTCGAAAGGTTGAGGTAGATCCTAGAGTATAGAAATCTAAAGAAGAATGTAGGTAAATCATTCCCACTTCGAAAGAAGGGGTAAAACATGAACAAATATGTACCATGTTTCATGAGCAGATTTCAAATTTAGTATATTTATGCATTACTTGTTGTATTCATGATTTCAGATTTAGCACAGTATTTGTATATTATTCTTATACTTGTACTTCTTTATGTGTTTTTATGCATTGCTAGCAATTTTTAATACTTGGTCCAAGGGTAAGCGAGAGACATGTAGATGATCTTCTAAGATCTTTTAGACTTACACTTGTTGATGTTTTTATGTGTGTAGGTGGTATTGATGATGATCAAGTAGTCAATATTTGATTACTCCAACTTTCTTCAATCCAGTCTAGTTGAGGTGAGCCACCATTAATCATGACGATCTCTTCTCTTTAGCTGACTTAGTAGTATTTTGAGTTACGTCTCATATTTTATATCCCAGATGTTTGTATCTTCATGACTTACATATTTTGGGTTTGAATAGGCAGACTTACATATTTCTTTAGCTCCCACACTTATTACATATTCAACTAGTTTGAGACTATAGTGTTCTTCTTTATATCGCATGCTTTAGCATAAAGGGTTTGCCTTATTAGGAATAGCTCATCAGGTGCACTGTGGTGATCTGAATATCAGATCTATCGTCAGGTGCACTGTGGTGATCTGAATATCATATCTAAGTCATGACATAACTGCAAAAATGAATCTACATATAAGGTGTATTGATACTCTTATTAATTGTGTGAGAGCACACTTTTATTTAGTTAAAATTATATCTTCAACTCATTCCTCACAAACGAGTCTGATTCTTTTTCATTGATCAAATATGTAATATTCTATTTAATAAAGGGTAGAGGTGAAACTCGAATAGCAAACTCAGGACCTCTGCAGCTCTGATACCATATTAAATTATATGACTATATTATCTAAAATTTTCAGTTATTAAGAAAATACACTTTTATTTACTTTAATTGTATCTTCAATGAACTAGATTATCCCAATATACAAATTTCATATCAAATGATGAACTAGAGAGAAATCCAACCTACCAAGGCAGTACCGTCATCCCTTTATTATTGCAGTGTGAATGTTGATGATGATAATAAGCATGCAATGAATTATAATAATACTATGAGAGCAACAACAAATATATCTTCTAGACACGTGTCAACATCAAAACAATATGGTAGAATTGCATATAGACGCATAAAACACTCCTTTGAGAGCCTTTTTATCTCCTCTTAGACCAACTTTAATATTAAATAACTATTATCTTAACATACCAAGAGGTGAATATACACAATCACAAAAATTGTTCAAATTATCCTGATGAATGAATTCATTCCGTGAAATTTATCATTTATATTTCACAACAAAGTCAAGAATTTTATTAAGAGTATCTTTTTTGAAGAAAGGAGATAGTCTATTTTTCTTGATAAAGTTATCCAATATTAATATGGGTAGTGTTGATTTGCAAAACATTACAGAGGAAGGCTAACGTTAACTCAAATACAATACTTATTGGTGATTCCATCACCCCCAAAATTCAAAAGAAGCATACAAATAAGTGTTAAATTCTTGATAGAGAAAAGTAATTAACTAACATAGAAATTGTCCTTATCAAACTTCGTTCTAATACTAGGAATTTTTCATTTATTTAGATTAAAAGGACCTCTAAAATTTTTGTGATATTTCTAAAAAAGAGTACATGATCTGCTTTGCCCAGTAACAAAAGCAAGTTTAGCAAGGCGATCATCAGATACTTAATTTTCTTTCCTGAAGTACTGCTTCATATTAAAATCAAGTCAAGTTCATAATTTAAATTATGTTATGAATGATCTATCTCAGTTTCTAATTGATATTGTCCTTGTTCAGGAGCATATTGGTTATTACCAATAAGTCAAGTTCCAAAATAAAATTAGTGTATCACTTTTGGTGGCACCATTTAACCCCTAACTCAGTTGCAAGTGCCTGGTAATGAACAAAGGATGAATCTGTTTTATAAAGCAGTTTCAGCTATTGTTCATTCTGTTTTTTTGAAAGCTTATCTTGATAGAAGAAACTCCTCTGACGAGGAATATATTTAATGGATAGTTTTCCTTGTCTACAACTTCGTTTATAATAAAAGTTTATATTTAAAGGAAAAAAAATAAAAGTTGCAAGTACCTTTTTCATGTTATTGATGTTTCATTGGAAAGATAAAGAGAAAGCCATTATCAAAACTCCCTAATTGTATCTAACAACAACTCCCATTTATGTTTTGTTGTATTCCTTTAGGCAGCCATTATCAATATTTATCATAATGCTATCAAGAGTAGGCCTTTTTTATTTGATCTATCTTCTTTTTTGAATTGATTTCAGCTTGTCCATAGTATCACAAATAGTTGTTTGGTGATTCATGTCACTAACACTTGAATATAGTTTGAAAGATGAATGCTTTGATAGTATAAAGAGCTTGAAATTGAACCCTTCTTATTTGAAATATTTTTGCATTGTCATATCTACAAGAGTATCTTTGTTTTCAGATTTTCTAACAAATAATCATGAGAGTAAAGTGAATAACCATCTTCTGCATAATGTTGGCATGCTTCATCTCCCACCACCTTTTGTAAGTTTGTGGAATCGGTTGAATGAGGTGTTGGATTTCTAGTGGATTATCAAAGAAGTTTCATATTGATTAGTTGCTTAATTCACTTTCCATAAAAAGGTGTTGCATAGTCTTACATTGTATCAATCTACAACAAGAACATCTTGATACAATGTTAGAATTAAATTTGGTAAAGTATTATCAAAAGGCAATTTGTTTTTAAAAAAATTTTGATTTATCTTTTTGAAAGGTGTTCTAAAATGTCAAACCTTACTCAGAAAATTATTTTTCTGATCACGAGTTCTAATAAAGCGTCACACACTCTTATTAGTAAAAGCACCACCCTCAGTTATATGCCAAATAGACTGGTTCATATCGATAGTCAACATTAACTTTAGCAATACATTAATCCATGTAGTTAGAAACTATGTTCAGGAGTTTATTCATATTTCACATGTTGTTTTCAATAAAGTGATTAACAATAGGCTTGACAGATCTATCATTCCCGAAAAATCCTAGCTAAATATTTCTTACTTGTGTCACGCCCCAAGACTACACCCTGGACGTAACACGGTACTTGAAGTCACAAGTGATACCAAGTCAACCCTTGAAATAACATAACAACATTTATAAGAATTTAAAACTGAATATATATATTTAAAATATCTAAGAATATGAAATCAAGTCCAGTCTAAAAGCCATCAAACTAAGGAGTTTCTAGGACAAGCCCCCAACTAACTCTAAGTCTAACTAAAAATAATAACTCAACTGAAAGAAGGTAAAGAAAGGCCCTCGGATGATGAGGACTCACACTTCGGTTGCAGTGGAGGAGGATCTGAATCGCGATGGCTAACAATGCTGAGTCTGGAAACCTGCAGCTGTATCATGAAATGATACAGCATAAAAGTATGTTTCAGTACTTTGAATGTACTGAGTAAGTGGGAGAAAACATATCTGAATATAAAGTTTGAACTGAAATGACACACAATGACCAACAGGTAAACTGAACTGAACCACTGAAGTAAACTGAAATGGTCAAGATGACTATGTTTGATGGTCAAAGACATGCCCTAAGTCTGAAATACTGAGTTTGAGAGACCACACTGAACTGATCTGAACTGAACTAAATTGTGAATAACTGAGATTGAACTGAACTGACTAGTGGGAAAGTCTATAACCGACATTTAACCATATGAGCTAGACGTGGAGTCCGATGTATATACCCCACCGGTAGGACCCAATATACCTTGCTAGGGTATAAAGGCATGAACTGGGTGATCACAAAAGTTTGGGGCCAATCAAGCCAAGTAATACTATAACCTACGCTGACAACGTAGTTCTGAAAACCTGGTGCGCTGGAACCCCGGCCCGCTTGGTGCTAAGTTCTACTTCCACTGAAAACCTATACTAAACTGCTAAGCTGATAGCTCAAAACTAGGGCCCAAGACTAGTCAGGGACATATAACTGAAAGTACCCATGAGAGTCTTATCGGACCAAATTCTGAAACTGGGTTCTAGATTGGTCAGAGCTGCTTATCTGGAAGTGTCGTAACCATATAAGAACAAACTGTAACTAAACTGGGGTCCTGGGGCTGGTTAGAGCTATATAACTAGAATGTCATGACCGCCTAATGGACAAATAACTATAATCTGAGTCTGATTCCGATAACTGGGAGGCACCACTGACACCTCGAATAAGACTGAAGTTAAACTGATCAGTTGACAATTTTCTGAATAATTCTGAAGAGATTCTACATTCTAACTGGACTGAACTACTAGCAGCTAATAGAGAACTCAACTCATTCCAACAACATGGGAATTTCATAATATGACGAAATTTCAAGAATTTAAAGGGGTTTCATCCAACAAGGGTAAATCATTCCCATTAATGGAATAATTTCTCTCTCTTTCTCTCTCTCTCTCTCTCTCNAGGCTAATCATGTTGGTTAGCACATATCTTCACTTTTATATAAAATCACATGAAAATGTATCAAATAGTTTAGACAACACGACTAATTTAAGTTATAAAGCGTATCACGGGACCTATATTATTTCCCGTGATCACCCACCACCTGGTTGTTCGAAAAGTTTTCCTCCTCGTCGAAATACGACTTCTCATACTTTGTTTCCTGACACTAAGCTCCCAATGCATTCACTTTTTAAGCTCTAGAGCCCATAATATGCTTCGTGATCAAGTGTAGAGATGTTCTCATGTGAGCCAACTCCTGATCACGTTCCTCCACTTTTCTGCATTGGTCTATAGTCATCCCTATGGCATATGTATCTGGAGTTGTCTCAGCTTCCCTTGTGCGCCAGGTCCTGTTTGTTTTGGTCACTCGATCAAGTATGATAGTTGCTTGCTCCCATGAGTGACTCATTAGTGCTCCTCCTACCACGGTGTCTACTACAGCCTTGGTACTGTTTTTCAAAGACCTATAAAAAAATTCCAACAAACTTTCATTAGGAATTTTGTGATTCGGGCACTTTGTTAGCTTCTTTTTGAATCTCAGCCAAGTCTTATGTAGTGCCTCAGTCTTCAACTGCCAAAAATTATAAATCTCATCCTTTAGCTACATCATCCTGGAAGGCGGGAAGAACCTTTATAAGAAAGCTTGCTTTAGTTCCCTCCAATTGGTTGAGTCGTTGGGCAACTCCGACAACCATAAAGCGGCCTCTCCAAATAGAGAGAATGGGAAGAGTCTCAACCTAATAGCATATTGGCTCCCACCTAGCAACCTGTATGCCTGCAAATCCCTAAAAAGGTCATTAGGTGCAGATTCGCATCGTCAGTTTCATGACCACTAAACACCCTTTTCATGTTGAGCAATTGGATCATGGTGCTAAAGATATCAAACTTTGGCCCAGCAGGAAAAGGTGGAAGTACAATGGCTCCTGTTTACCCGGCGTCACCAATATTCAGGTCCTCCTCCTCATCAAACTATGGAGCATATCTATGACCTCTGTTATCCCATTTGTGTTGGTCAGCATTTTCCACCACTCCATGGGGATCATCTACTCCCTGAAGAGAAGTTTGCCATGCTAACTCTGCCTGACGAGCCTCAGTGGCTAATCTGGCTTGCATCTGTTCAGGGGTTTCATTTCGTTCCATATTTCACAGTGTCTTTTCAAGCTCTGCATCAAGTGAGATCAAGGGGTTTCCGCTTCGCTGAGTACGTAGCATTCACCAAGTGGCAACTTTGGGAGTCAAAAACAAAATAAGAACGTAAATGAGGAAATAAATACTAAAAGTTAAACACAAGCAATTAATCTAATCCTAAGCCATATTCCCCGGTAACGGTGCTGCTTTTGATAATGCTCAAATCACACTCTTGTAGAAGTATGACGCGGATGTTGTCAATAAAGAACCCAACAAATATTAGAGTCGATCCCACAGGGAATATGGTCAAGATGTATAATAACGCTCGTAGTTACACTTCTAGTGCAATTATTTCCTAATGGGGGGGTTTCAATGAATTAATTGAGTAAGAGTATTGTAAATTGAAGTTGTTGTCAAATTTATACAATTAAATAGGAACGTGTTCTCCATAGATTCATAACTACTTTGAGTTTTACACTTGCAATCTATTCCAATACTTAGCTTGTAGAACTGATAACATAGGTTCATCCAAACGACTGATTCGTCCCTATTATTTGACTGTACTCAATTATCGGATTAGCTCTCTTGAGTGATTTCACTTTAACCATTATCAATTTATTTCAAATTAACTATCCTGCGACCGCAGCTCAAGTTATACAATGAACCATAAAGTTCAAGGCTTTGTTGTTCTATTTCTTTTTCTAATCTTTACCTCTCTATGTTCAAGCAAGAAGAGAATTCAGGCAAGTCCTAACTTTGCGCTCCATTAAAAATGTTTAATATGAAGAGAAGAAAATACACGCATTCATGTTAATTCTATGCAAACCCTAGTTGGTTAATTCACCATTGTTCCTCCAACCCTAGTTGTGCAGGTTTTAACCTCTCATGGTTGTTACAGAAGAATTAGAATTCATAGATAAAAAGATAATTAAAAACTTACAATCTAATTGAAATAAAACCCAGTTGATTAATTTGCATAATCCAACAATGATCAATCCAAGAACAATGAATAATCTTCAAGAATATTGACAAGAAAACTCAAAAATACTTCCTCTCTATCCAAAAAGTCGAACTCAAAGCGTGATTCTTTGCAAAAATAACCTATAAAAGTGTTTATACAAATAATTAGAAAACTTTCCTAAATTAATAGGAAAACTTACTAATCTGTCGCTGCCTTCTCCTACGACTCATACTATGATCATACGAGTTGTAGCTGCTGCTAGTATAATGCTTGGCAACCCTAATTTTGGTTAAGTGCTGGGAGTTGGTACGACTTTTACAATCCTTCTATGAATCATACATCTCTGTCGTGGTCTGAACCTGTGACTTCTGGCATCCTCTAAATATTTCCACGAGTGTATTGGTACAACTCGTACCTTGCTTTGCGGTTGCCTCTCATTCAATAGAATCTTCCATTCAACATTCTTTCTGAAGTTCACCACGGCTCCTTGGTATGGGTTATAGGTAGTCATCATGAATCATGGTTTCCACCCGTACCAGGAGAGTAGTCAAGTGCAGGACCATCTGAATATTTCTACAACTGCTCTGGTACGGCTGGTACCAATATTCGCACTTTTCCTTGGTCTTTAGCATGCCTTATGAAGTTTATCACAGATTAATGTATGGCTCGTAAATGGCTCGTACTGAGGCTTCTACTTAGCCAATTTTCTGCACTCTTTTTCCTTCTTTTACAAATTTCAACTCCAACACCTGATTTCTCTAAAAACAAAGCAAAAGTGCACCATATTTGTATAAACACACCTAAGACCATGCATATTTTCTCAATTTTAAGCATCAAAAGTATTGTAAACCCACAGCACATCAGGAACCGATTCACGAATTAGTATAGAAATATTGTCACTACCTATTATCTAAAAAAACTATGACTGACACTCAGTACCTTAGCTTGACCGAGCGAACCAATTTGACTGTTCTAACCTATACATTAATGTCACATACCTCATGGTTCATTAAATAAATAACTTTAAGTTTTGGGATCAAACTTTATTTCAATAATTCTTAAATAATTTAAAAATATATCAAAAATATGTAAGCAACTAGAAGGTACCAAAAATGATGTGAACAACTATAACCTAACTAAAATACGTCTATAAATCCTCTACTGTAGTACTAAGAGGAATCCACAGTATATAGATTTTTTGGCTAATCCCCAAAATTAAATGCAGAAAATGAATAAAATTCTAACTGAAAGAGAAGAAACTCCATGGTCAAGCGTTGATCTCACCAAATCAACTTTCGGATTAAAGAAACCTAGCTCGTATTATGGTCTTCTATGAAACCTGCATCTACATTGACACAGGTCAATGTAGGTTCCATAAAGATAATGTCGGCACACCACTAGCGGTACTCAGTGAGTCTCAACATTCTCCTTACTAAAGCTAGAACAATACCTTGAATAAGAACCTGCAGTTAATGAAGGAATAAGAGAACAGCCAAGTCATAATTCATCTTGAAGTATCTGATAAGAGTGAAGCAAGAAGACAATCAATAAAATGTATGACTTAGTCCATTAATTCATTCTTTCATTCTCTTTAATTTATTTCAATCGACTAAACATTTCTTATGCCCAGCTATGGCAATTAGTGACCCTTTATATGGTTAGTCAAGGCCCTTTATACAACCACTAAATCTTTTTATACCTCGTTATGGAAAAGCTAGTAACCCTTTATATGGTTACTCGTAACCGTTTGTATGGTTATAATTTATATTATACCTAATTATGACAAGATTAATAACCCTTTTTACGATTACCATTTATTAAAATTTGCATAACATTTGAGTCTCAGCAAAAAAAGGAAATTATTTTAGAAAGAAAATATTGTTGGTTTTGGATAGAGGATATGAGGTTGTAGTTAAGAGCATCATGAAATATTGTTGGTTTTGGATAGTGGATGTGAGTTATAGTTAAGAACATCATTAAAAAAAGGGACCCCGAAATTGAAACACCCCGTGAATGGGAGCTGACAAGCGTAATGAAAAATTATATTTTATGGGATAATTTTTTATTTTATATTATCCGAAAGTGAAATAATAAGAAAATAAAGTTGCCTGAGAAAAGTCGGCCACGGGTGTTGAACACAAGCACGCCGGTTGGAGAACCGTGCACGTAGGTGCACGTTGATAGGGAGTCCCATGCGCGCTAGCACATAAAGAGGGGAGACATACTCATGGAGCTAGGCGATGCGTTGATGTGCTGTGAGATTACAGCACTTTTGACGATCAAAACTAAGAAAATAGCATGGATTTAGGTATATATATGTGGATATAAGGCACTTTTCCTTTGGTTATAGGATAAAATGGTGTTGGAGCAAAAATGTGCAAAAGATAGCCTGAAAGTGTACAAAATAGGCTCAACTCACAGTACGAGCCCTAGGAAGGTTCTACTAGTCGTACTGCTGGTCGTGAGAAGTTTTAGAAGGCTAAGGATGAAGAGGTGCATTATACGACTCTTAGTACAAGTCGTACAAAGCTTGTACCGGTCGTGGTGAAGAAGTCATTAAAAGATTCAGAAGATTTGCACAAGAGGCTGACTCTTGCTATGGATAAACAGTACAAGTCATGGAATAAAGGTACGAGTCGTACCATAGCACTCATGAAGAACTTCAGGAAAAGTTGCAAAGTCTCAGAGTCAATCCACGGAAGCACAGTACAAATTGCAGGAACAATCTATGAGTCATACCAAGATCCAACACTTAGCCAAATTTTAGCTAGCCAAGTGACATACGAGAAGTGGATACGGGTCGTACCTACCTTCTACGGATCGTAAGATGGGTCATGACGCAGGAGGCTTCAGTTATGAAAATTCACCCTGTTAGCCCAGGAAAAGAATTTTTATGTCTGTATAAATACGTTTTATGTATTATTTTCATAAGAGAGGTGACTAATAGTGATTAGAATAGATTAGAACTCAAGTTAGAGAGAATTACACTTTAGAATTGTGTTGTTCAACTTGTGATCAACCTTTTCTTGATCTTCATATATTTCTTTGAGAATTTTTCTAATTAATTCAAGGAAGTTTTTCTCTCAATCATAATTGTAAGTATTGATTCATGTCTTTAATCATGCAAACAAATCAAAATCTTGCAACTATGAGAGGTTCAAACCTCCATATCTAGGGTTGTGGGAACCACGGTGGATTAACAAGCTAGGGTTACATAAAAGTGATTCAAAACCAATACAAAACACTTGCATTGTATTCTCTTCATTCTTAAACATTTCTTAATGGTGTACAACGTTAGGACATTCCTGAATTCTTTCCTTGCTTGAGCCTAGAGAGGTAGAGATTAGGAAAAGAGAAGTACAACAAAACCTTGATCTTGATGATCATTGTATTAACTTGAGTTGTGGTCGCAGGATAGTTAAATTTGGGACATATTGATAACAGTTAATTTGCAATCGCTCATGAGACCTGACCCAGTAATTGAGTATAGTCATTCAATAGGGACGAACAAGTCGTTTGAATGAACCCTAGTTATCAGTTCTACAAGTAAGCATTGGTGATGATCACATATGTATACCCTAAGCAGTTATGAACCCATGGGGAACACAAAGACCTAGTTATCTTTCATTATTGATTTCAACCTTAATCTTAATTGTGTTTTTAATTATTGTTTTCTTTAGAATCCTCCAATTTGGAGTAACTACCTAACAAGTTCACTTATTGGCTTTAGTCTAGCTCTTCCCTATTCCCTTTGGGTTCGACCCCAACCTCTTTTTTGGGTTCTTTAGTGACAACGACTGCTTCATACTTCGGTAGGAGGTATGCTTTAAGCGTTATCAAAAAGTGGCGCCATTGCTGGGGAATACGACTTAGACTAGATTAACTGCTTGTATTTGACATTTGGTTTTTATTTCCTCTTTTATGTTTTTGTTTGTTTTGTTTTGTATTATCCAGGGAACCTCTTGGCAAAACCAAGCATTTAACATAGTGAAGGATGAGTATGAGTCACTTGACGAATTCGGAGTAGTCAAGAGACTTGCGTCATGTCGCGACGTTAAATCAGGCGCTTCTTGGGAGGCAACCCAAGTTGTGGCTTGGTGAAGTCTGAGAAACCGGGCCACTTGCATCGTGCCACGATATTAAATCAAGTGCTTCTTAGGAAGCAACCCAAGTTATTTAACTAATGTATGCTCAGTGTGTAGGGAAAACAAAAACAGGAGGCAGAAAAACTACTGAAAAAGTAGCTGCTACGGCTCTCAGTACGACTCGTGAATGCATCCTACGAGCCGTAGCATGAGGCGTGGTGAGGTTAAGAAATGTAATTCCAAGCAACGACCTATGAGTCATAATATGAGTCGTACCCACATTGTACGAGTCGTAGGATGCAGTCATGGGTCCCCAGGTAAGTTTTCAAAACTCTGACTCATGGGTCCAAGGGATGAGTCGTACGTCCTTCGTACGACTCGTGGTATGAGTCTTGACAAGTCAAAATTTTAAAAATTACCCGACTCGGCCTAGAGTTTCCCACCTGCCCTTTTTCTTTTTAAACAAAATCTCACACGACCCTTTCTCCCACGCAAACTAATTCAACCTACGAACCCTACCTTCAAACCTCTCACACTCGTAACTCAAAGGCTAGGAGTCTTCAAGCAATTTCGTGCTCAAATTAAATGCAACTCTACCCACATTTTGTGATTACCAGTCAAAGAAAGAAGAAACAATTAAGTAATACATTGAATATCTAAAATTTTAACTTGCTTGAAGCTTTCACTGTTAAAACCCCTCTGAGTATTAATTTTTATCAATGAATTTCAATAATACAATGATCAGGGATGTTATCAAACCATGAACGACTGGAAAAAATTATGTTTTTGTTGGGTTAAATTTGTGAATTGAAAGTTTTCTAAATTTGAGTTACAGGTAGTGATTAAAAAGGGGAGGGATGAGTAATGTTTAATTGAAGAATGATATGCCTAGACTTGGGGGAAATCTGAGTATCCAAATTGTGAAAAAGAACCCCTGTAAACTGAACAAAATCAAATAAGTCATGAAAGTCGTAAGAGACACAGTATAGGTCGTAGTTTATCACTACGAGTCATACTGAGCATTCGTACCAAAGAATTGAACAAGGCTAATCTAAAAAGTCCTTCCTACAACTCGTGGATTCGACCTACGGGTCATACCACGAGTTGTGGAAAAATACAGAGGAAATGATAATGTGAAGCTTCATCAGAAGACTCAGGGTACGGGTCGTACCTTCATGGTACGAGTCTTACCNACCTATGAGCCGTAATATGCATACAGGATTTCTGGGTCATCAGATGAGTCGTACCTTCAGGGTACGACCCGTACTGTCAACCTGTGATAAGAATCTGAAATTGTTCTTTTCTTGGTCTTTTTTTCTCTAATATGGAATTTTGACTTTCTTCTCTTCAGGAACAATGACATTGAAGTGCAAAGCATCTAAAGTAACAGCTCGAAGGTCATTAATTGATGAAACATCTGAGTTCGAGGCTAGACAAGCAGGAAACTCCCCTAGTTGTTCGGTTGAGAATTACCAAGTAGATACTTCAGATACTGATGGAACAAGAACCACTAGGACAAGAGCAAAAGCACAAGCTAAGGCAGCTACTGCCATATCTACCCAAGATCCCCAATATGAGGAGGGAGCTAGAGAAGATAATTAGGAGTCAAGAAATGACTCGAATGCAGAGGAAGGGTCTGAGGAGACCCAATCTGGTGAAGCAAGTGGCAGCAATGAATCAGAGCAGGAGGCCCCAAATGTTGCACAAGCACAGACCCCACTCATATAAAACCGCATTATTCGGTGGAGAGCGTCAGGAGCTAGAGAAATTTATGAGTACGACATCTCTATCACCGCCAAGAATAAGCCAAGGTAGAGCATCTAGGAAGAACTGCAGATCCTCACAAACACACTAAATGAAGTTGAGGAGATGAAGCGGATCTTTAGCTTCTATGGTTTTGAATGGATGGCCAAAACTCCAGCCCAGTACACAACAGAAAAAGTCTGGGAGTTCTTGATGTGATGTGTATTTACATCACTCTTGATGCTCAAAACTAAGAAAATAGCATGGACTTAGGTGTGTTTATGTGAATATAAGGCACTTTTCCTTTGGTTGCAGAATAAATTGGTGTTGGACCTAAAAATTGCAAAAGAAATCCTAAAGTATACAAAATATGCTCAAAGTGCAGATCACAGTACAAGCCGTAGGAAGGTACTATGAGTCTTACTGATGGCCATGAAAAGTTACAGAAGGCTAGAATTGCACAGATGCAATGTACAAGTCTCAGTATGAGTAGTACCAAGCTGGTACGAGTCGTGGTGTTGAACTCATGATGTACTTCAAAAGAATTCCAAAGTTTCAGAATCAAACCACGGGAGCTTAGTATAGATCATAGGATGGAGATACGAATCGTAGATCGAACACTTAGCCAAAATTCATCCAACCATGCAATGTACGAAAGGAAGCTACGGGTCGTAGGATGCTGTTACGGATCGTAGGTTGGCTCGTGACAAATGCGGAACCAGATATGGAAATTCATCCTGTTAGCCTAGGAAAAGGATTCTTGTGTCTGTATAAATATGTTTTAGGTTTTATTTTTCTGTAGACAAGAAGACAAGAGTAGAATTCGAGAGAGAAGACAAGAGAAGAGATTTTTAGGAGAATTGAGTTGATTCAACATATGATCAACCTTTTCTTGAATTCATCTTGTTCTTGCTACTTGTTCTTCAAGATTTTGGTGATCAATTAAAGGAAGTGTTTTTATCATTCATTCTTGTAAGTATTGATATATGTTCTTAATCATGAATACAATTCACAACCATACAACTATGAGAGGCTAAAACCTCCATAGCTAGGGTTGTGGGAACCATGGTGGATTAACAAGTTAGGTTGATCACAAGTTGAAAAACACAATTCTCAAGTCTAATTCTCTCTAAATTGAGTTCTAGTATATTCTAATGACTATTAGTCACCTCTCTTATGAAAATAAAACATAAAACATATTGATACATACATAACAATCCTTTTTCTATGATAACAGGGTGAATTTCCATAACTGAAGCCGCCTGCTTCACGACCCATCCTACGATCTGTAGCAGGTAGGTACGACCCGTACCCACTTCTTGTATGTCACTTGGCTGGCTGAAATTTGGCTAAGTGTTGGATAGTGGTATGACGCGTACATTGTTCCTACGATTCATACTGTGCTTCCGTGGCTTGACTCTGAGACTTTGCAACTTTTTCTAAAGTTCTTCACGAGTGCTATGGTATGACTCGTACCTTCATTCCACGACTCGTATTGTATATCCATAGCAGGAGTCAGCCTCATGTGCAAATCTTCTTAATATTTTCACGACTTCTTCACCACAACCCGAACAAGCTTTGTACGACTCGTACTAAGAGTCATATAATGCACCTTTTCATCCTTATCCTTCTGAAACTTCTCACAACCAACAGTACGACTCGTAGAATCTTCCTACGGCTCATACTGTGAACTGTGAGTTGAGCCTATTTTGTAGACTTTTAGGCTATCTTTTGCAGATTTTTGTTCCAACACCATTTTATCCTGTAAACAAAGGAAAAATTCCTTATATCCACATAAATATACCTATGTTCATGTTATTTTCTTAGTTTTGAGCGTCGAAAGTGTTGTAATCTTACAGCATATCAACACCCTCAACTTAAGACTTTTGCATGTCCTCAGGAAAAGAAAAAGAAAAACTAAATACGACGCTCAACTAGAAAATAAACCTAGGATACTACAGCCAATACTAAACAAAACTTGCACTATGCATTCAACAATTTATGACCCTTTTCCATGAACCAACATCTTCTATTGTACTATAAGCAACCAGAAAATATGATAAACAAAGATCAAGACATATCATCTAGTTATCAACAGGAAATCAAGTCATCACCCTATGGTTTTCAAACAGACCAATGGTAAAAGTAGACATAATCCATGTACCCTCATAATAAATGAAGTCCACACTCATATATATATAGTGTCAAACATTTCATGGGACTAAACAAGTAAGGCGTTCACTCTCACAAAGAAGTTACAAGTATTATGTATCAGATACCATAGGCTTTCCCTTATTTTCTCTACTTCAGTTTATCATATGGTCGGGTTAGGATCACTATAGGACTTGTTGTGGCTTGTAATGTAGGCTTAAGGGCTGGACATGATAAATATGAAATATTTTATAAGTGACTATCCCTTCCTTGGCACTATATGCATTGGCTTCACTCTTCACCTACTTCACCCTTTATGCTTTTCATTCCTTTTCTTCCCTTTTCACCTCTTTTATGTATATTTGTATGGGTGTGGTGTATTTTAAAAATTTTCGAACATTTGAAAGTTTCTTTTTGAAGCTTCTCAAGAAAAAATTTCATCTCTTTTTTCTTTCACACCACACCTCCTTTTTAACCTTTTTTTTTCTCTCCCTTCTTTCATTCCCACCATTTATGCACCCCTACTCTATCCACCCTCAACTTAGGCATTTTACCTATGTTGAGGTTCACAATATCCAAGGAAGGACCAGGGCCAAAATAGATTCATTATAAACAAATGGGTATGGTTAATCGGTTAAACAAATAAAAATGGTCTAATAGAAGGCTCAAAATTAGGATCAAGGGATTCATATAATTTTGGTAGGGTTATTTAGGATAAAAGTGAGCTAAACAAAAGTGGCCTATGATCATATCCTAACCAACCATCCTTAGCCTATGTAAAGACCAACCAAGCAAGTTCTAGATCTTCAACACAATACCGAACTAAGTATTATACCTCACTCACTCATGGTACATGACTTATATTCACCTCATCTATCTGCTTTACACATGGCTTAAAAAGACTACTCATGCTAATAAACTAAAGGACATCAAAAGATCCATAGAAATCATGCATGCAGGCACAAACACATAGCTAATGCATCAAAAAATTTTAAACAGGGTCAATTTTTTCAAAAATCAAAACTTGTGCATTTTCATTGGATGAGTACTCCAAAGTTATTTCCTAATTAAACAAAAATCATAAACTAAAAATAAAAATCCTAAACATGTTGGTTCTATTTGATAGCATGTCCGAGGGAAAAGAAACACGGGAAGAAAAACCCTCGGACGAATCAAAAGTCCTAAAAAACACAAGTACACCCCCTTCCCTTTTTGAAAACTAAGCTTCGTCCCCAAAGCATGAACTACAAGATCATAGGGAAGGGGACATACTTGTGGCTCTCTAAGTGCTCCTATCGTCATACGGAGGAGGTACTACGTTATAATCGTCGCGCTAGCGGTGGCTGGCGCACTCCATGAAGTATCCACATGGGGAGCGGTTGCCCCCTAAGTAGTTTTGGCCACTTTTACGGCCTCAATGTGAATATGAGCTGAATGTGGCTCACTCGAAGGGTCACGGTAACTGGCAAGACTGGGCTGAGTCATTGTGGAGCTGCTTTCTCCTCTAGCTCACTCCTGTAGCAATGACATATGTGCTTTATGAGTCTGCAGGCTCTCTGCTCTAGCCCTCTTGCATTCCTTCCTCTCTTTCTTCCTCTTGTTCCTTAGACTTTCCTCTACAACATCCTCAGTAGCTCTTTTCTTTCCCTTATCTCCAGCAGCTACCGTCAGCTCCCAATAGGCCGTCAAGTCAATCTCCTCATCAAGATCTGTATCTAGGTCTGATGATTAGGGGCTGCTATAACTGTTGGTTGTCGTGATGACAACTCGACTACTTGACTCCGAAGAGCCCCCAACTCCTCACGGGGATTGATGGTGTCTGTCTACTCCGCCATCCACACATTAAAGCGGCTCTCAAATTCATCTAAGTGAGCATGTAGAGCCTGAATTGCTGCATCTATATCCGCCTTGACCCATGGCTTTATGTTTTCCATCATAGCCTGAATCTTTCGTTCTGCCATGGTCAACCGTTTGGCCAGTTTTTGGAGGAAGTCACGAGGCACCAAAATATGCCTTGCTGGTGTCTGAGTCTACAAGCTGGGTTGTGGCGTAGCTGAGGTGCTGGGAGCTGACTCTAAATGACCGGCATCTATATCTGGTGTCTCGCTCTACTCCTGTAAAGTACGATCATTCACCTATGCGCCCCTTGCTGGATATACTGTTGGAATCGCGGTGGGAATCCTGGCTCGACTTACCGGGTTCATCTCATCCTAGATAAGGCCGATGTCTACAATCCTCTAGCCTCCAATCAACCGCTCCTCACCCCGTTGTATTGGCACCCCTGCCTCTGTGCATAGCCTGAATACAAGACTCGGGAATGGGATAGTAGTGTTTACTCCCACTGGCCGATCTAGTATCTCCTCTGCAATGATCCTCGGTATGTTGATTGGGTAACGGGACATGAGGCATGCCACCAAAGCTTCTTTGTCAGCACTCAATGTATTATCATTGGCCATGGGTGCTAACTGGTGGCGCAATAGTGTCCAGCAAGCTTTGGCTATGAAATTGAGCGAGTTCTTTGTCACCTGCTTTTCACCAGTAACCCATTCAACTTCTTCTTTGTTCTCAACAATCACACCTACCAACCATTGCAATTGCCTCTACCTTTCCTGCAAGCCCAGATTCCTGATTTGCTTCATTGCCTCCACCCTGTTTTCATACTCAGGCATCATCTGTGTAGGCACAAACTGTGGTCCATAGAGAACTTGAGTGATGGTCTGCTTTGATATATCTACCTCTCTTCCTCGGACCAACACACTCTCGAGTCGGGGCTGGTCTTTTATTTTCTTCCCCTCCTTTGCCTTCTGTTCCATGGTAGCCAAATAGTTGGCGTAGAACTGATAACGCTCAAACCACACCTCCTACTGAAGTATGAAGCGGACGTTGTCAATAAAGAACCCAACTAGAGGTTGGGGTCGAACCCACAGGGAATATTGGCGAACTAGATTATAGTCGGTAAGTGAACTTGTGAGGTAGTTACTTCAAAATTGGGGGGTTCTGAAGAAAATCAATAATGAAAATAATTATCAAAATTATGGTTTTGAATCAATATTAAAGGATAACTA
>JACEIK010000941.1:180059-194871 GCA_018107945.1 Datura stramonium | reverse complement strand
GCAGCTACAATTGAATATCTATATTTATTTTTATTGAATTTTCTCATCTGTCATACAAAATCTAAAAAATATTGCAATAAATATTTTCATGCTAAAAGACAAACTTACTTTCAATAAATGACTCAGACAAATATAAATAAAAAAATTTAATTATTTGTCTTCAAACAAATCTTCGTTGCTTAAAAATATAAGAATTTGAGGAGTTTGCAATGGATCTTCCGTATTAAATCAAATCCATTTAAATAATATTCAATGCACAATCAAATTAATCTTTTGAAATGTTTTAAATAGTTATTGAATCATTGTTTAATTTAAAGACCATTTTCAATCATTAATGCACTTTATTGCTCTTATTCTTCTTGATTAAATTAATAATAATATTTTTCAAGCTTTCTTATTTTTACCTAATGTATCTATGTCTAAAATTCATATTCATACATCAGTTTGTTGATCATCTTTGATAGATTTTTCACTTCTAATACTTTCGATGATTTTTGCTTTATAATAGATAGGAAAATAATTTTATTCTTAATTACCCGTGTCTTCTTTTATTTGAACTTTTTAAAATTGAAACATGATTCGTGCAGAAGATTTCAGAGGCAAGTCGAAATGATCTTAAGTTTCCTAAAGAAGTTTTGAGATGGGTATAATAATTATAGTTGGGCTTGTGACGTGGTATTAATCTTCTCATTTATGTTTTACCATTTGATATGTTTTACCATAATCTACATTTAGTCGCATTATCATTTATCTCTATGCCTCAACACTTCATGCTATACTTCACTGTAATCTCCAAGCAAGAGGACATTCGACTTTTATATATTTAACTTAAAGAATTTTTCATTTTCAAAAAAAAAATTTATACGTATTTGTGCACCTATTATTTATAAAAAATAAATCATATTTTGTATTAGTAGATCACTTACAATTCATTACAGGTGCAAAACATTCAGTAACATCAATTTGAAATACATATGTGTTAGCGTGGAAGTTACTAATAAGTATGATATTTTAAATATTCCAACAAGTATATTTTTTTCTTTGATAACAAGTTTTGATTTTACTCATGATGAAATTCCTTTGAATATATAGATGTAAATAAAATTATTATTAATTTGATATTAGTGATGTTGTATATCGTATCTTACTAATTGTTTTTATAAAGTCGTGCAGTTTGAACCTATTCTTTTATGATTCACCTTTATCTATGGTCGGGGAATGTCTAATTTTTCTTTTAATTGAGTTAGTTAAGTAAGGTTTAAAGAGAGTTTGTTTTTTTATAATCTCCTACCCCTATCCAATGTAACAAACTTTTTCAAAGATCCACATTTATTATTTTTAGGAACTTAATTTTCATTAATAATACTTGTATAATTTTTTAAAATTTTATATTCATTAATATGAGATGCAAGTGCAAAGCGTTACTATTCTAAAAGTGAAAATCAAAAAGTTAAAATTTTTTATTAAATATTAAACGACTATTTTGTCCTTCAATCTAAAACTATTTCTATAATATTTTATATACTAAAAAGTAAAATTGTATAGGAATAAATATTATTATTGTAATAAATATTATTAGACCATTAAAAATTAAAAATTGAATTACTAAAATGTTTATTAGTAATTGAGTGACTATTCTGCCCTCCAATTAAACAACACTACTCTTATAATTTTGATACTAAGAGATAATTTTACCTTTCAATTAATATATTCGATAACGTATGTTATCACCGCGTGAAGCGCGACTGTGTTTATTAGTATAATTATATAATATTTAATTAAATTTTAATTTATATATTTTACCTACTACTACACATAAAATTCTAACTCAGTTCAAAAGANACTGACCGCATACTCTATGTTGTATCATTGCATGATACAGGTCCTAGCGATCAGACTCAGACACGCCGTTAGTCCTGCTCTTGTTCCAGTTTAGACCCTACCTTAGGTGAGTCCTCATCCTCCGAGGACATCTATCTTTCAGTATCATTATGTCAGTTTGTTTCAAACTTAGAGATAGCTGGGGGCTTGTCCCATTATCTTATTAGTTAGTAGTGTCTTTTTAGACATAGATTTGTATATTGAGCTTCGGACTCAGTTTTATGATATTACCATTGGCTAGATGTTTTGTTATTCAGATTTTTGCTATTTTAGAATTCAGTTATCAGTTTTTCTTATGTTTATCTTTAGTTAGCATGTGCATGTCATGGGTCAACTTCGAGCCATTCATGGTTCTAGGTCCCATGTCTCAATTCGGAGTCCTAGCTCGGGTCATGACACTCCTCCAAAGACTGGATACAATTATAGATTCATAGATCGATGCCTAACAAATTCCCTAGCAAAGTATTTGTAAGCATGGTAATAAATTTCCCTTTTTCCCTTATGTAATTCAACTTTTGGACTTAGAAAAATACATCTCGGGCAGGCCCTAGTGCGCTACCTCTGCTATCTCGCCAGACTTGAATTGAAATTCTTCTAAAATTTGTCCTCTGGCGCACAACTTCTCCCATCTCAGCAAGGTATTAGTCAAAATTCTACAATACAGGACCTGGCGTGCCACTTCTCTCAATTTGTCAAGGTGTTGAAAAAATATTTTCCTGAAGTTTGACGTCTTGTGCACCACGCCAGCCATAGCACCAACCTGAGCATAATTTCTCTGAAGCGTAGCCTCTGGCATGCAACTCCAGCTATCTCACAAGGCTAAATTTTTCGCAAATTCTTGTTTCTTCACACCTTGTATCATTTTTGAGTATTTTTCCATGTGTTTCCAGCTAAAATATCTAAAAACATTTTTAGCTCATTTCGCACACATTTTTATGAAATCGTGCATTATATAAGGATAATCATCTCAAAATATAATAAAATATGGGTAAAAATGTGACAAATGTGCAAAGAATAAGCCCAACATCAACTTGAGATTGGACATGAGGGTGGAAGAAATCCCCTATTCATAACCCCACATACCTGGGCTTTGATGAGTTCTTGCCTAGAGTTGAGATCTAAGAGAATTAAGATGAGGAAAAACCCTAGCAGCTTGAGAGAATTGAGAGGATGAATCTTCAATCTATGGGGTTTGGAAGAAAATGAGGGTTAAGGCTAACTAAAACCCTTTAACACACCCTTAAGGAAATCAAAAATGACATAATTTAGGAGTTAAAAGCATAGGAAGTTACAATAATATAGCTGAGATCCCATCTGTAAATTGGACCCTGCCAGCGATAATGACCTACCTACCGAGTCGTTACCTAACTTGATGACTCGTTAGGTCCTCCTGACATCCCAAAAACCACTTGTTCATCCTTTGATTCTCATCCTGGAGTCTGTCATAACAACCTACTTAATGAATCATCACTACACTCAAATGATCAATACTCCAATCATTAAGACAAGTAGATTTTCCACAAAATTCAACTTCATCCTTGACAACGGATCACTTAATGATCCGTTAAGTTTCCTAATAGGCCACTTAACAGTTCGTTCTATGTTCTGGTGTAAATTCTACTGGTTTCCTGCTCCATGTATAAGAATTTAATCTTAGGGACTTTTGGGGTGTTAAATTATCTCCCTCTTGGGAACATTCATCCTCGAATAGAGACTAACACAGCTGGAAAGATAGGGAAAGAGTTGTAATCCTAGAACTAAAAGTTAAACACTAAATACTGAATAGAGTGACTAACTCCGAACTGAGATACACATACTGAACTGAATTCATGAATCATACATGTATAATTAAGACATGAATGAAACAGAGAGACGTGAAATGAACATGAAACCAAATAGAGTACTAAGGAACAAACTAGTACCTCATGCTGAAACTGAGCTGGAAGGAAAGAGCTGAGGGTACTTGGCCATCATGTTTTCTTTGGCTTCCCAATAGCTCCCTCTACAAGATGATTCCTCCCAAGGACTTTAAATAAAGTCACCTCTGCGCTTCTCAACTTCTGAACCTGACGGTCAAGAATCTCAACCGGAACTTCCTCATAAGTGACGCTATCCTTTACCCCAATACTCTCTACTTGCACAAGTAAAGCTAGATCGCCAATGCACTTTTTCAATAACGACACATGAAAATCTAGATACATTGATGCTAACTCTGTAAGAAACTCTAACTCATGAGCCACATTGTCAAACCATCTCAAAAACCTATAAGGGCCAACATATCGAGTACTAAGCTTACTCTTCTTACCACCCCTCATAACCCCCTCCATGGGTGACACCTTCTGAAATACCCAATTATCAACACTGAACTCAAGCTCTCTCCTCATATCCGCATAATATTTCTGACGACTCTAAGCTATCTTCAGCCTTTCTCTAATAAGTTGAACCTTCTTCATAGCCTCATGAACTAAATTTTGCCCTATCGGTGTAGCCTCACCTACCTCAAACCATCCAATAGGTGATCTACACCTTCGCCCATAAAGAGCCTTAAACGGAGACATCTGAATATTGGAGTGGTAACTGTTATTGTAGGAAAACTCAATGAGAGGCAATTAATCATCCCAACTACCTTTCAAATTAATCACGCAAGTTCTAAACATGTCCTCTAAAGTCTGAATGGTCCACTTGACCTGACTATCTATTTGTGGGTGGAAAGTTGTGTAAGCTTGACCTTACTACCAAGGCCTTTCTGAAACAATCTCTAAAATTACGAGGTTAACTGAGTACCTTTATTAGAAATAATGGACAAAGGGACTCCATGAAACTTGACTAACTCTCGAATATACAGTATAGCATAGTCCTCAGTTGAATTTGTAGTCTTAACTGGCAGAAAATATGTTGATTTAGTCATCTTATCTACAATCACCCATGTAGAATCATGTTGTCGGCGTCTAAGAGGCAGACCTGTAATAAAGACCATATTTAATTCTTTCCCACTTTAAAGTAGGAATACTGATATTTTGAGCCATACCTCTAGGTTTCTAATGCCCAACCTTGACCTATTGGCAATTTGGACACTTAGCCACAAATGTTGCTAATATCCATCTTCCTGCCATTCCACCAATAGACTTCCCATATCTCACGGTATATCTTGGTGGCACCTGGATGAATAAAATATTGAGATCTGTGAGTCTCCCTCAACATCCGCTCTCTCAAGTTATCTACCTCTGAAACACATACTTGACCCTGATATTGAAGTACACAATCTCCCCTTGGAAGAAAACCTCCACCTTCCCGCTTCCGTCAACTTGACCAAAATAGGATCCTCATCTTGCCTTGCCTTAACTTTTGTCACCAATGAAGATTCTGATCCATTCTGCATGATAACACCACCATCCACTGAATCAATAAGGCGAACCACCAAAGGTCCAAGCCTATGGACATCCTTCACCAACTATTTCCTCCCATCCTCAATATGGGACACACTCTCCATGGACAACCTACTAAGAGAATCTTCCACTACATTGTCCTTGCCTAGATGGTAAAAGACACTCATTTCACAGTCTTTGAGAAGCAAAGCCATCTCCTTTGTCGCAAGTCCTTCTGCATAAATGCAAACTGAAGACTTTTCTGGTCCGTGAACATATCCATATGCACCCCATACAAATAGTGCCTCCAAATCTTCAAGGCAAATACTATCGCTTCTAACTCAAGGTCATGCATCGGGTAATTATTATCACGAGTTTAAAGCTATCTCAATGCATAAGTAATGACCTTCCCATGTGCACCAACGCACATCCAAGGCCAATCCTAGAGGCATCAATACACCACATAACCATTCGTTCCCTCTAATAGGGTTAAAATCGGAATAGAAATAAGTCCATCCTTTAACTCCTGAAAGATTTTCGCATAAGTATTGGACCACTGAAATTTGACCTTCTTTGATTAACCTAGTCAAAGGTGCAGCAATGGATGAAAATCCCTTCACGAACCTCTGATTGTAGACAGCTAATCCCAAAAAGCTTCTAATGTCAGTAGGGCTAAAAGGTCTAGGACAGTTCTTCAACACTTCAAACTTCTGAGAGTCTACCTGAACGCCATCACTAGACACATAGCCTAGAAATGCGACCGGCTGCAACCAAAACTCACACTTTCTAAACTTAGCAAATAATTGATGATCCTTAAGAGTTTTCAACACAATCCTTAGATGGGCGATGTGCTCTCCTCACTCCGAGAGTATAGGAGAATATCATCTTTAAAGACAATGACAAACATATCCAAATACTTCTTGAACACCCTACTCATCAAATCCATGAAAGCTACAAAGGCATTTGTTAGTAAAAAAGACATGATTACAAATTCATAGTGTTAATACCGAGTCCCGAAGGCTGTCTTCAGAATGTCACTCTCCCTAACCCTGAGCTGATGGTGACCGGATTTGAGGTCTATCTTTGAAAAGCATCTAGCGCCCTAAAGATGATCAAACAAGTCATCAATCCTAGGGAGGGGATACTTATTCTTGATTGTGACTTTGTTCAACTGATGATGGTCAATGCACATCCTGAGAGAACCATATTACTTTCACACGAACAGGACTGGAGCACCCCTCGCAGACTTACTAGGCCTGATGAAACCCTTATATAAGAGGTCCTTCAATTGTTGTTTCAACTCCTTAAGCTCGGCTGGAGCCATTTTGTAAGGAGAAATATATATATGGGCTACATATTAGGGAGAAGGCCAAAACCAAAGTTAATCTGCCATTCGGGAGGGACTTTTGGTAGATCATCTAAGAAAACCTTTGAATATTCACATACAACCGGGATTGACTGAAGAGTTGGGGTTTCGAACTTAGAATCCTTAACCTAAACTAAATGATATACATAAACTTTGGAGATCATCTTCCTGGCCTTAAGGTAGGAGACAAAATGGCCTACAGGCATTGCTGAACTATCCTTCTATTCTAAGACTGGTTCACTCGAAAATTGAAACTTTATTGATCGAATTTTACAATTGAGTCATAACAAGAATACATCCAGTCCATGCCGAAGATAACATCAAAGTCTATCATATCTAAATCTACTAAGTCGGCTGAGGTGACCTTCTGAAGAACTTTCAAAAGGGAATTTCTATATATCCTCCGTGCTAAAACTGACTCGCCGATAGGAGTAGAGATTGAGAAGGGTTTTGAGAGGATTTTTGGAATGACACCAAAACAGATAGAAACATAAGAAGTCACGAATGATAATGTGGCTCCTATATCTATCAATGAATAAACATCAAGATAGAAAAGCCATAACATACTCATAACCACATCTAGTGAGCTCTCTTGCTCCTGGCAGGATGATAGTGCATAAAATTGTTCTGATGTTGTCCCCCACCAGCACTAAAAGATGCGCTCTACTGAGATGGGAGAATTTCTAAGATGCTGAAGAGTTGGCTGGAGCACGGCCTCCATTATTACCCTGCCAGGCTGAGGGAAAATCCTTGAGTCTATGCCCAGGATTCCTACACCAAAGCAAGCATCTGAGCCAATCAAGAACTCTCTTGGATGGTTCTTACCACACCTCTTGCAAGCTAGAAAAGTATGCTCCCTTGGCATGCTCCTTTGGCCTTTAGAGCCTAATGATCTACATCTCTGATCAACCCTCGTCCTAGATGGAATACTGGTTGATGACCTATCTTGTGACTGCAAACTGTTTCACCACCGGTCCTCTGCTAAGAGTACTCAAAATGCCCTATCCTAGTCTTCTTAGTCTCCCTCTCCTTCTCTTTTATCTTCTCCTTCTCAATCTTTTGAGCATAGATTATAAGTAGAGAGATATCGATGTCACTAATAAGCATAGTGATCCTACACTTCTTGACTAGTGAATCTGATACCCTTGACACAAACTTTCTCAAGAGAGTCCTCGACTCGGAAACCATCTCTGAAACATATTTCGACAACTGAGTGAACTTCAAAGCATACTCCTGGACTGTCATATCGTTCTACTTTAGATTTATAAACTCAGCAACCTTGGCTTACCTCATCTCTCGACGAAAGAACCTATCTAGAAAGGTCATCACAACCTCATTCAAGCCAATAGGGACTGCACCTATTGGACTGAACCTACTCCACAACCCTCCTTCCACTTCCTGAACCAATGTATGCTGCCCCCTTTAGTTGATAGAAGGCCAAATCCGAACTCTCCTCTCCAGAAATCCCCATGATAGGGTGATCTTCTAGATCTCCTCAATAAAATCTTGTGGATCATCATCCACCTTGGAACCATGAAACTCTAGCGGGTTCATTCTGGTGAAATCTTGCACTCTCACCTATGCAACACCCCATTAGGTTTCACAGGTACAACTGCCTGCCGGTTTGCCTGTGTCGTCATAGCTTGGGCCAATATCGGAAAAGCAGCCCTACACTAAGCATGTGTCACCTGCTCATTTAAAGTATCCACTAGAGCTGGTGGGCTGACTGATATCCATTTCCATTGTCGTTACCATTGTCATTTCTCCTTCCATTGGCTCTTCGGGGAGGCATTTTCCGCAAACGCATAGAGCATGAGTTAGAAGAATAGAGAAAGTTGAACTTTATCATATGACATAGATCATGAAAGAAGGAAAATTTCCTAAAACATCTCATAGCCTCTTCCTCATAAGTGTGGCATGCTTTACCCGTGAAAAAGACTCATGCGTCTTTCGAACTCCCTAGTACACACCTAAACCTGATGCTTTTATACCAAGTATGTCACAATCTGAGCATAGACCCGGACGCGACACAGGACCTAGAACCACGAATGGCTCTAAGCTAACCCATGGTACATGCATAATAGAGCATGAGTTAGAAGAATAGAGAAAGTTGAACTTTATCATATGACATAGATCATGAAAGAAGGAAAATTTCTTAAAACATCTCATAGCCTCTTCCTCATAAGTGTGGCATGCTTTACCCGTGAAAAAGACTCATGCGTCTTTCAAACTCCCTAGTACACACCTAAACCTGATGCTTTTATACCAAGTATGTCACAATCTTAGCATAGACCCGGACGCGACACAGGACCTAGAACCACGAATGGCTCTAAGCTAACCGATGGTACGTGCATAATATGAGCATAACACACAATAAAAGGAAATAACATAAATCACAACATGAGCAAAATTCTAAAAATAGTTTTCATGGAATAGACAACTAAACTATTTTTAGTTGTCAAAAATAGTCATCCTCACTTCAGGAATAGACGAGGATGTCATCTATGAAGATAATGATGAACATGTCCAAGTACTATTTAAACACCCTATTCATTAAATCCATGAAAGGTACATGAGCATTTGTTATTCCAAAAGACATAATAACAAATTCATAGTGACCATACCGAGTTCTGAAAGTTGTCTTCAGAATGTCACATTCTTTGACTCTAAGCTAATAACAGCCTAATCTGAGGTCTATATTTGAAAACTAGCTAGCACCTTGAAGTTGGTCGAACAATACATCAATCCTAGGGAGGAGATCCTTGTTCTTGATTTTGACCTTATTCAACTGATGATAGTCAATACACATCCTAGGTATACCGTCTTTCTTGCGCATGAATAATACTGGGGCAACCCTTGGGGACTTACTGGGCCTGATGAAACCTTTTTCTAACAGGTCCATTGATTGTTCCTTCAACTCTTTAAGCTCATCTAGAGCCATTTTATAAGTAGGAATTGAGATAGGCTGGGTATCTGGAAGAAGGTCTATGCCAAAGTCGATTTCCCACTTGGAAGGGACTTAGGGAAGATCCTCAGGAAATATATCTGGGAACTCATTCACAGTTGGAACTGAATGGAGAGTTGGAGTTTCTAAACTAGAATCTCGGACCCAAACTAAATGATAGATGTATCCCTTAGAAATCATTTTCCTAGACTTAAGGTAAGAGATAAACCAAACCTTAGGCGTTGAAGCACTACCCTTCCACTCTAGGACTGGTTCATTAGGAAACTGAAACTTAGCAACTCTAGTTCTGCAATCAATTGAGGCATAGCAAGAGTGTAACCAGTCCATTCAAAGAATAAGGTCAAAATCGACCATATATAACTCTACTAGATCAACTGTGGTGACTTTCTGTAAAACTGCGATTGGGAAGTTTCTATATACCCAACTAGCTAAAACTGACTCATCCACATGAGTAGAGACTTGAAAGGGGTCTGAGAGGGTTTTTGGACTAATATTAAACTGGACTGCAATATAAAGACTCACAAAGAAATGTGTGGCTCCTGGATCCAATACAGTATAGACATCAATATGGAAGAGACGTAACATACCAGTAACTACAGGTGATTTCTCCTGGTCCTGTCATGAAGATAGAGCATAAAAGCAATTTTTTCGCTGTTGACAACCACCTATTCCTAAAGTAGTACCCTGCTGAGTCAGCTGCCTATCGGAGCTGCTAAAGTAGTGGATTAGGCATTCCCACGTTCGGTTGATGAGTAATTTTTCAACTTGTGACCCAGATGACCCAAACCAAAGAAACCCTCCTTACTGAGAAGGCACTCACCTAGATGGTTCTTACCACACTTAGGACATGCTAGGAAAGTGCGACTATTGGATACATGGATATGAGACGTAGAGCCAGATGTTCTACCCTTCTGATTAGTACAAGGCATGAGAGGAGGAGCACTGGCTAAATAGATTATTGTAGATGAAGATCTCTACTGATGATGTGAGTGATTTCCACTGCCCTATCTCTACTGTGAGTATTCAAACTGTCCTGTTCTAGTCCGCTTGCTCTCCCTCTCCTTTTCTTTTAGCTTTTCCCCCTTAATTTGTTGGGCATGGATCATAATCTTGGAAATGTCCATGTCGCTAATGAGCATGGAAGTCCTGTACTCCTTGACTACCAAGTTTGAAACTCTTGATACGAACTTGCTTATCCGAGCCCTGGGTTTAGCCACCATCTCTAGAGAATACCTGGATAGCTGAGTGAATTTTAGGGCATACTCTTGACTAGTCATGGAGTTCTGCTTCATATTGACGAACTCCTCCACCTTAGCTTCCCTTAACTCTCAGGGAAAGAACGTGTCTTAAAACACAGTCATGAACTCATTCCACTCTACCAGACTTGCACCAACCCGTCTTCCCTCTTTCCATTGTCCATACCATATTTGAGCCACTCCTTTTAGCTATTAATCAACCAAGTCTACAATTTCAACGTAGGTAACACCCATGATTTGGGTGTTCTACTGAACCTCATCAATAATGTTCTATGGGTCCTCATCTACCTTAGACCTATCAAATTCCACAGGATTCATCCGAGTAAAGTCCCAAACTCTGGCAGTAACTACAATTCCATTTGTGTTAGTAGGTGCAATGGTCTGCTGGTTGACCTGGTTGGTCACAACTTGGGCGAGTAGCTGAAACGTCGCTTGAAACTCAACATGTGACACCTGCTGGTCCTGTGGGGCTGTTGGAGTTGGCGGGACTGGACAGTCTCCATTTTCTTTCCTTCTACTATTAAATCATTTGGGAGGCATTTTTTGTAAACGTACAAAGCACAAGTTAGAAGGTTGTTTTTAGAGTTTCACACTCTACCGCATGATAAGAAAGTGAAAGAAGGGAAGTTTTCTAAAATTCCTTGTAGCCTCTTCCTCATAAGTGTGGCGCGCACCACACCCATGAAAAAGACTTCACTTGGAATAGCTTTTAGACACTCTAGGACACACCTAAAATGATGCTCTGATATCAAGTTTATAACGATCCAAGTCTACACCCTGGACGCAACATGGTGCTTAAATCCACAAGTGACCCAACCTAACTTATGGCATGTCATAACACTACTATGATCCAAGCTTATAAATAAACTGCATGGAAGTTGAATGAAATTATGCAACAACTATTTCTAAGTAATGAAATAATCTGAGTTAAGTAAATAAATATGGAATCTGACACTAAAACTTATAGCTAAACAACTAACTAACTATCTATCTGAAAGCCTCTATTAACAGATGAGTTGCTGGGATAAGTCACCAGCTAACTCTAAACTTCTGAAACTGAAAATAAGACTAAGGACATATAACATAAACATAACTCTAGCCCTTGAATGATGAGGACTTACCAACTGTTTACTGATTAGGAACTGGATTGTGTCTAATCGTAGGGTTGATCCTGAGTACCTGAACCTATATCATAAAATGATATAGCAGAGGAAGTATGTGGTCAATACTTTGAATGTACTGAGTATATGAGATATGCAACAGAAATAGATAGAATATGCTGATAATCTGAAAAGCTATAATAAAATGCATATCTGAACTGAAGTACCATAGCCCTTACTAAGATACATAAATATTTATATGAAATAGTATTCTGAAAATACGTAATGAAAATACAAGTAAATCTAAATTAAGGGTCATATACATGTAGTAAAACTAAATTAAGGGTCATATACATGTAGTAAAACTAAGTCTGTAACTATGACTGAAACTGTAATTGTACTTAATGATGGGAGAGTCCTTTAACTAACATATAACCACATGAGCTAAACGTGGATTTTTATGTATACGACTCATCGATAGGACCCAATACCTTGTTTTCATAAGGGTTTTATCGGGTTCATATCTATCTGCATATGTAGATGGAATTGAACTTAGCTCGAAAGTCGGAGGCGTTACAATGAGCTGTTATAATAAGACCCCAACTAACTCGGATAATCTAAAAGATGAAAGATATAAAAGGAGAACATAAAGATGAACTAATGTTCTCGGATGATGAGGACTCACCTAAAGCTGAAGATGGGCTAAATAGAGCAAAGGTAAATCTAGCGACGGGGCTGCCACTGATCACCCGAAACTATATCATGAGATGATATAGCACAAAAGTATGCAATCAATATCTTAAATGTACTAAGTATGTACAATAAGTATGATAGTAAAATAGTAAACTGAAATCATGAGTACGGGATTGTCTAAAACTTGAAATTTTGATCATAAATTGAATATAATGGCTCAAGGTTTTCAAAACTAAATTATAAAGCTGGATATGACTGAAATCATAAATAACATCTCATAAAATTTATATTGATCCAAAATATCTAATGTAATAATATTGTGAAGCATAAATACGAACATGTCTATAAAATCATGAAACAGTGGGAGATTCTTATAACCGACATACTTCGAGTGAGCCTACATGTAGTCCAGCTTGTAACCTTAGCTGGGAGGTGTGCCCATGCCTTGACAAGGGTATGCTTGAAGGAATGATATCATTCATGGTCCTATTCGAGCATAGGAGACACTCTTAAGGAGGACCCCATTATGGCTACGGTGACATGTACTTCTCAAATTTGGGTGTGCTGGAACCCCCACCTACTCGGTGCTAAGTACTACTCCCAAAACATATATAGTGCTTATATAAAAATCATGGAATATACTTGGTTTTTTTATGGGCTAGTTAGAAATCATGAAATTCATAAACTTGCTTGACATACGTGAACTAACCATGAAAACAATGTTGAAGATTCAGCCATGATACATAAGCTTGAGATTCATGAAATTCATATATAATTGAATAATTCATCATAACTTAAAAGTAGAGATTTACGAGAGTTTTTCATAGAAATCATGTAGTTATAACCATAAAAACATAAATAGAATCATGAGGGAATCAAGATCATAAGAGATCATGGAGTTTTTTCATCAAAAGGGCCTAACCCTAGAAATTCATCAAAAACATAATTGGAGACTTGAAGAAATTAAAATTATGAATTTAGACTTGAGTTTCAAGGGAATTGAGATGAGGAAAAACCCTAGGATCTTGAGAGACTTGATAGGATGATTCTTCAATCTACGGTGTTTGGAAAATAATAAGGGTTAAGGCTACGTTAAACCCTCTAATACACCCTTAAGGAAATAAAAAAACAACTTAGTCTAGGAGTAAAAAGTATGGAAAGTTACGGTAATGCCCCTGAGATCCCGTCTGTAAATTGGACCCTGCTAGTGGTAACAATCCACCTAATGAGTCGTTACCTAACCTGACGACTCATTAGGCCCTTCTGACTTTGAAAATGTTCATCCTTTGATTCTTATCCCAGAGTCCGTCATATAGACCTACTAATGAATCTTCATTACAGTTTATGGATCAACACTCTAGATGTTAGGACTGACATATTTTCCATTAAATTCAACTTCATCCTTAGAAATGGATCACTTAATGATTTGTTATGTGTTCTGGTGCAAATTTTTTTAGATTCCTGCTTCATGTCTAGAATCTGATCGTATGAACTTTTGTGGTGTTACAATTATCCCAAAGAAGGTGTTAAAGGAAATTGACCAGATCTGTAGAAACTTTATATGGAAAGATTCAATCATCATATCAAGGAAAGCACATGTCTCCTAGGATAAAATATGCAAGCCTTCATCTGTTGGTGTTTTGAATGTGATCAATTTATACATTTGGCAAAAAGCAGATGTTACACCCCGTAAAATTTCCGACACATAGATGGCCTATTCGCATATTGGTTAAGAGTATTTGAAAGCCATACATACTAGAAAAAGGCCCGGGAAAAGACCGGACAAGAAACCTGTCGAACCATCGCGGAAGGAGCCGGGGAAGAGCCCCTCCGTGATGGCAACGTGTCACGGAGGGGGAGCCTCTGCGTTGGCTCCGTGACACGTTGGCCTTGTCCAGGCTCAAGTATATAAAGCCTCCACTTCGATTTATTTCATTAACACATCAGATAATTTCCAGAAAATCGCGAAAACAGAGCGTGCGAGAGGTTTTGCTAATTTTCGATCGATTACGCCATCAAACGCGGTCCAAATTCAAATTAACCTTAGATACCGAGGTATTTAGCAGCAGGGAGCATTCCTACGGAATTAGTTTCGCGAAATTCGGCCGACAAATCGTCGTGCTATCGGGCTAAGGTAAGTGGAATTGCTCCAAATTAGTGTCAATATACTCCTAGCCTTAAAGTGA
>JACEIK010000941.1:91454-160213 GCA_018107945.1 Datura stramonium | reverse complement strand
ATGACAGTAAGGTATTGATAGACGATAATGCATACACCAATGCCACACAACTGTCACAACTAGCAAATAGATAATGCCACCCTAGTACCTTCACCAATAAAGAATGTCCTACACACATATATTTAACTAAGACCTGGACAATAGGAATACTAGCACTCACACTCACAAAGAAGTTCAAATATTGCACATATAGATACCATAGGCTTCCCTTGTTTTTCATGCTTCTATTTTCACATGGTTGGATTTAGATCATTATAGGACCTTGTTCGGCTTGTAATGTAGGATTGGTACGGGTATGTAGATTTGAGATAAGTGACTCGACCCTCCTTGAACACTACACTTACTTTGTTTCATTTTTCATTTCATTGCTAAGCCTTTTTCTTCCCTTCCTTCTTTATTTAAACATGATTCGGGTGTGGTTTTATTTTTGAAATAAGACTACTTCTTTTTTTGTTTCCATTTTATGGATTCTCTACTTTTTTTATTTGTCTTTTTTCAGGTTTCTTTTCTTTTTCTATTTTTTTCCCTTCTCTTCAAACTCATTTTCTTTTATCAACTAGCTTCATCTTTTCACGCCCATTACTTCAACTTCCTTCTCTCAGCTCAACCACCCTCAATTTAGGTTATTTTTCGATGTTGAAATCTAGTATCAGAGAAGCTAGGGACTGGTGCCAAAACAAGAATTGTAGAAACAAAAGATGGGATGACAAATTTGGCTAATCAACAAAAATTAGCTAAGGCTCAAAATTTGGATCTAGAAATTATTTCTTTTATTTGGTTGGTCTTTTTAGGCTTAGGTGGATGTTCAACAAAAATAGCCTATGATCCTTTCCTAAGAAAACCAATCATATAATATTAGCAAAACTAATTGGGCAAGTTTTAGATTGTACGCAGCAATGTAAGAACTAAGCAATATGGCTCACACACACAAGGAATCAGATTTTCATAGTCAAATACCAATCATTAGGTTAGTACACTAGCTTAAGTCACAAGCATCCATCAATATACATAATATTGAACAATGAGACATACAAGTCAACATATTAAAATAATGAATCCCATTTCAAAATTTGAGTGTATCCTTTTTCAAAATCACTCATTCATGCTCAAACATGCTAGTTATTACATTTTTGACTGCCAAGTCTTCTTATTTTTTTACTACCCAAATACAAAATATAACAAACTTTAACTAAACATGCTAGTTTGACAAAAAATAAAAATCCTCAAAAAAAGAACACAAAAAGAAAAACTCAAGGATGGGCATGGACACAAGCTCCCATCACTACCAAAATAGTTGTGCTTTATCCTTAAAGTATTTTAAACTAAAAAATCATGGGAGACAAAAAAACTTACCTGTCGTGCTTAAGCATCGGTTCTCGATATTGAAGTCGGTGTTGTAGGTACAACCTCCATGGTAACCGCACCAGTAGTTCTAGACGCACCAATCACAATTTGAGACTCGCCCTCAGGGCCTTGGTCCCCACTATGCTCGGTACTCTCAGGCGCCCTTCATGAAGATGATCCAACCTCTTCTACCATATGAGTGTCAACATGAGAGCGTTGGAGCACTTCCTGCATCCCCTTCTTTTTTCTCTTGCACACACTTTCGGCCACACCTTTATCATCACTATCATCATTAGGACCCTCTTCCCATATTTCATGGAGGTGACTACACAAATAGATCAAATAACAATCGCTCATCATGGGGGTCCTCTGATACTAGGGCTACTGGCATGTCAAATAGCGGCACAGTGCTAGCCTAAGGTGGAATGCATGTGCATGTTATCGAGCGAGCGGGAGGTCAAGCTAGAGGCAAGGTGCCATGAGCACCGCGTCGCACCACTGCTCTACCGCAAGGAGAGGCGCATCGCGTACCCCCGCCACTGCCTCCCTATATATTCAAGGCTGTGAGATATGTGCTTCATTTAATCACTTTCTAAAAGAAACAGCTCGGCCTTAGGTAATTCCTCATGAGATTCTCTTTAATTTGAAGCTAAATTACGCTATCAAATCACATTTTATAGAAAATTCTTCTTGGGTAATGAATTTCGAGCCTACAAAGAACATATCTATGGAGTTGAGTCTTTAAAATTGGCTCGATTTGATTTTAACACCCAAGAAGTCTTTGAGATCAGACCCTAGAGTTAGATGAATCTTAGCAGAAAAATCAACAGAAACTTGCCTCAGAATGAGTCAGGTAATGACTCGTTAGGATACATAACGGGTAGTGGTCTGATCCCTGAGGATCTGTAAGAAAAGGATGGCAAACCCTGTGGCCACGGATGACCTGAAGAGTCATCATACTTTGAAATGACTTGTTAGGTTGGTCATTGGGTGAAGGACAGGGACCCTGGGTTAAGTCTCAGGCGGTATAGTTAAAGGAAGGGTTGATGAGTCGTTAGGTGTGGCAATGACTCGTCATGTTAGCGTTGGATGGGAGAAGCTGTAGCCTTGAGGTAGATCCAGTGTAGTTGACAGATGGATGTAACAAGTCGTTAGAAGGGGCAATGACTTGTTATGTAAGTCATTGGGTGGTGAATCAGTTGAGAAGGTAATGTACTTGACGGGCAACTTGACGAGTCGTTAGTAGCAGCAACGACTCGTCATGTTAATTGTGAGTTGAGAAAGCTGAAGTTCTGCAGTTATTTTCCAGTGTGCTTGACGAGTGGGTCTAACGAGTCATTGGGGTAAGTAATGACTCATAATGTTGGTCGTGGTTTGAAGAATGATGAATCTGTGTAAATTTTCCAGAGTACTTAATAGGTGAGACGATAAGTTTTTTGAGGGGACGACGACTCGTTACATGATTCGTGACTCCAGTTTGGTAACTTTTTCCAGATTTCTCCAGGGGAATTTTTGTAAACTCCTATGCTTCTAACTCCGAAGTGACGTCGTTTTGGGTACCAGGAGGGATGATTTTAAGGGAATATCTAGACTAACCCTCATTCAATCCAGAAACACTCACAAATCCTTCTTCCTCTTCTCTTCCAAAACTCAAGAACACTTAGGGTTTCTTCAACGACTTCAAGATCCAAGTTCTAGAGGGATATTTCGTCAAGCCAGGTATGTAGGAATTGACAAGGGAATTGTCCTTCCCTTGTGTCCCCTAAAATCCTCCCATAATTTCCCTTTCAGTTTAGCCCTGAGATTTTCGAATATAAAAAGATTTTCATGTTGGTTTTTCGTTAATTTCAATGGGGTTATTATTCATGTTTATTATTTATATGATCTTCATCAGTTCTTAAGTAAATTATTGATGTTCTTGCCAAGTGATTTAGAGCCCTAAGTTCTCGAGTAAAGATTGTTTGTGTATTGAATTCCATCTAGTTTGTGAAGTATGTTTTGGGCTGAATTTCCTATTAATTCTTATTATATATATGTTGAGCAATTATTCCATTGATGAGAATGATTTTATCCCTATTGGATGAGATTTCTTTAATTCTTTAAACTTCGCTATATTATGAAATCTCCCATGTTGTTGGAATGATTTGAGTTCTCTATTAGCTGTTTAGTAGTTCAGTTCAGTTAGAACATAGAAACTCTTTAGAACTATACAGAAAGTGTCAACTAATCAGTTTGACTTCAGTCTTTCCTTGAGGTGTCAGTGGTTCCTCCCAGTTACCAAAATCAGACTCAGAATCCAATTTATTGGTCCATTAGGCAGTCATGACATTTTAGAAATACAACTCTGACTAGCCTCAGGACCCCAGTTCAGTTATTAGTTTTTATTATAAGATTACGATGCTTCCAGATAAGCAGCTCTGACCAGTCTTAGAACTCAGTTTCCAAATTCGCTCCTATAATACGCTCAGGGAACTCTCAGATAATATCGCTGAGTCAGTTATAGTCTTAGGCCCCAGTATCGAGCTATCCGCTTGACAGTAGTAGTCGTGATAGGATTATCAAGTGGGAGTAGGACTTAGCACCGAAAGGGTCGGGGTTCCAGTGCACCTAGGTTCTAGAACTACGTTGCCACCGTAGGTTATATTTACTGGCCTTATGGCCCCCGACAGTGATTCTCATAGTCCATGCTTTTATACCCTGGAAAGGTATATTAGGTCCTACCGACCGGGTGTGTACATCGAACTCCACGTCTAGATCACGTGGTTATATGTCGGTTATAGCCTCTCCCACTAGTCAGTTCAGTTCAGTCTCAATTTCGACAATTCAGTTTTGTATGGTCTCTCAGACTCAATGTTTCAGACTTAGGGCATGTCTTGACCATCAGACAGGGTCACCTTGGCCATCTCAACTTACTTCAATTTATTCAGTTTCAGCATTTCAGTTGGTCATTGCATGTCATTACAGTTCAATTATGTAGTTATTACAGTTCAGTTATTTATTACTTTATGTCATATTTTTCTCCTACTTACTCAGTACATTCAAAGTACTGATGCAGAGTTTTATGATGTATCGTACTATGATACAGCTGCAGGTTCTCAGTCTCAGTAAAGTTAGTAGACCTACTCCAGGAGTTACCAGCTGGTGAGTCCTCATCTTTCTAGGACGATGTTGTTTTTATGCAGTTTTCTTTCATTCACCTAGACCTTAGAGTTAGCTAGGGAGGCTTGTCCCAGCAACTCATCAGATCTAGATGGCTTTCAGATGTAGACTCAGTCTTTCAAATTTTTTTTTCAGATGTGTGAATTATTATTATTATTATTCAGCCTTCCTTAAATGACTGTACTATTTAAACTTCTGCTACGTTTTACTCAGAATACTAGTGTGTGATAGACTAGTGGTTGACTTGGGGTTACTTGTGACTCCAAGTACTGTATCCCGTCTAGGGTGTAGAATCGGAGCGTGAAATTGATGGAGCTCTAGCTGGTAAAAGTTGTATAAATCATTTCTAAATACGTCTAGCACATCTACAAGCGATAGTAAGCATTTCTACCCTTCTAATCTATAAGAATTCATAAAGTTTCTACCGAATTGAACTCATTTTGACTATTGTTGCTATGTTTTGTGGGCTATGGAGGATGACCTAATTATTGAATTAGAAAGACCTATTTCCTTGGCATATAAGCTAGGATATGGAAGGATTACGAGTTCTAAATAAAAGCAGGGTTGAATGAGTAGAATTCGGCAATTGAGGTATGCTAAGGCTATTCTCCTTCAGCGAGTTATTCTCATCGTATAGTTGATACAACCTATACATCTATAGTAGCTTATGATTTTATGTGTTATGGTTACCTTCTATGAGATGAATTGAGGTTATAGTGTGGTATCCCTTGTTGGGAGTGACTATATTCAACTTTGTCCCTCATTAGAATTGACATAGAGATTTCCTATTTGTTTATTTATCATCTATAGGGAATAGTGATGTTTCGCTACCTACTAAGTCCATAGAGGCTTGTGGTTAGCTGTGGAGTACACCTTGTTAAATTGGGCAGCACAGGGCACAGCTTGGCGATGTAATTTTCTGTTATGACGCCTATACATACAGTAAAGCTCTCCTACAGGCTATTGGCGTACCTTGACGTCTACATGGCTAGAATTTCGGTAGTACAGTCTTACCTATGATTCAATGGCACCAAGGTTGTCTAATGAACTGGGTGGTAGCTTGCTGGGTGAAGTACCTACTATCAACGTCCATATAGTTTCATTTGACTTATAGCTTGTCATATAGGTCGCTAAGGAAACCACCTAGTTGTTAGAAGTTTGATAGACTATGTGATAACCTAAGTAAGGATTTTATTAGTTGTTATACTTGGGGATAATTCCTCTAGCTATTCATATAGATGCCCATATAGATGTTGCTTAGAAGGGCTAAGTTCAAGCGTACCTGCCTATGGGGCTACAGATTGCTCACAGGAACTACATGACAGTTAGAGTATACCTGCCTACGAGGCTACAGATCGCTTGCAGGAGCTATATGATATCTGAGAGAGTCATATTGAAGTCTATGGCTCAGATACAGTTACAGGAGCCCAGACGGCTCAAATACAATTACAGGAGCCCAAATGGCTCATACACAGTCACAAGAGTCCATAAGGCTCAGATACAATTTCATAGGTTGTGTACCTTAGTTTCAGCTTGCATACGGGGCTACAGTGATATAGGTAGGAGTGTGTAAATTGCTTTGCGCTTGTCAGGGCTTATGGGGGCCCATGTAGGTTATTATGTGTTGTTTGTACTTTCTAAATTTATGGGGGCAAGGTTAGGTTCTTGTTTGTATATTTGCCTGTTAGGTTCAATTCATGTTTGTGAGATCATACAAGTTAATTTTTGGCCCTTGTTGCTGATTATTTACAGTTCCTTTATCAATTTCTTTTCGTCTTTTATTATTGTCTTACATATTCGATACATATTGTACTGACGCCCATGCATGGGGCACTGCCTACTTGTCTACAGGTTCAGACAGACAGGTTTGGGGACCTCCTTTGTAGTTGTTCAGAGTCAGCAGATTGGCCAACTCCTTTTCTCTAGAGTTGCCAAATATTAGAGGTTTGCTTATCTTTTATTGTATAGCTTTTGAGTAGGCCGGGGCCTTGTCTCGGCCAATATCTTACTCTTAGAGGCTTGCAGACTACAGTTCTTGGTTAGTTGTGTGTTGTTTTCCATGTGGGGTCCATATGTATTATGATGTGCATTGTTGGCCGTATGGGGCCTATATATGATATGATATGTGTTGTTGGTCGCGTGGGGCCTAGTTATATTATCTGTTAGCAGCATGATGGTCTTGTCGACCCGCATAGGATGATATTACTATTGCAACTGTCGGGTTAGCTGATTTGCTACAGGTGTTGTGTAGCAGCCCGCCGACCTAAGGCTATGTTTTAAGCCAAGACATAGCCATTTGTTTTCTTGATTATGTGCTGCTGGTATGCTCCAAAAGTATATATGTCGAGCTAGTTCAGCTCAGAGTCCAGTATGGCATTAGGTGTCAATTATGCCTCTCAAGGTGGGGCATGATGTAGAATCTGTACAGCCTTATGTATAGGAGAAACTGTTGCAGCTATCGATTTAGCAACGAATGGCTTAAGCTGCTGAGCCAGAAGGTCAATCTGCTTCTCATTCTTCTCAGTACGTCTAGCTAGTGATGCTAGATTTTTTTGAGTGAATACAAAAGCTAGAACTGCAGTTGGAGGTCTAACTGCTGTGGTTGGGGCTGATGAGGGAATTGCAGTAGTGTTATCCTGTGTAGATGAACAATTGATAAGTGAAGCAGATCCCTTTCCAATGGGAATAGGTGCATCTACTAGTGCACTCTACTTTGGCAGGTCATCGAAGAGTGTACCCTCCGATTTGGAAGATTGTGTATTACCCTTAGCAATAGGGTTTGACTCATCTCTGACCTTACAAATATCTTGAATATGTGAATCTTGCACTATCTGATCAACTATTGGCAATATAGGCCATCTTGCATCACGACACAACCAAGCTATCAAACAAGAAAATGGAAGGGAAGTTTCATACTTCAAAGCCCCCTCCCTAGTCTCCTCGACTATTATTCGGGCAAAGTTCACCTCAAACCTCAATATGAGGCTAATGTCAAGTAATTATCTATCTGAGTGGGTACTAATTACAGTCGCACCACTGCCTACTAAAATTTTGCGCAGAGGCTTAGAGAATCCTTTGTGATAGTGGTTGTCATCTTTGAGCCATGCCGGCTCTCTATCAGTAAGAACTAAGCTCAACCACTTAATCTTCTTCATCCTATCTGTTGCATCATCATACTTTTTCCTATCACTTACAACGCATAGTCTGTGATCAAATTCGATCGTATTAAGTGGCGTCTTATAAGTGGGACCAAACAGAAATCGCTGGATGTGCACTCTAATATATCAATTGTTCTACACACTTCCAATAGTGGCTGACCCTTACCCAACTTCCCCTTCTTCCGCATTTTGATCAAAGTAGCTGCAATGTGAAACTCGCGGATCATGGTCAGGCTGTACTTACCTGATGATTCGCTCATCCACCCCAACTTGTAATGGTCAAAGAGATCCTTTATCTCTAGCAGTTCAATTAAGTCAGAGGAGCGTATCTGAACCTCCTCAAATATACCCCTTTTGATGGTCCCCCCTGCAGTAGTGGCAAGCCCTGCAACATATATCTCTCTCATACCCTCGATCTGCCATCAAAGGTCCTTACTATATTGGGCTGGACTTTCCCCTAATTTCCAATTGCCTCATCTTTTTAGAAGAGGATGCTATGTAGATTCAGCCTTTGTACCCTCCGAACTCTCCTCTCTGGACTCGCTAGTATTATTCCCTGAGCCCTCGTCACAACACTCGATAGCACCAGCTGTGTTAGATGCATCTCCTCTCTCTTTAGACTAGGAGGAGACACCTATAGGCGTGTTCTTTGCCTCATAGCGCGAGGCTGCAATTGTATTTACTCCTTAATATCCTCTTCCCGTAAACAGGTAGTAATAGCCTTTTGTCTCCTTGTCCGTGTATTGTTCGATCCTCTTCGTGTCTAAAATTTTGGAGGCATAGTAGCTTTAAAATAACAAAATAGGACTCACAGTGCTGGAGCTTAGTCTTCATAGGGGATCGTGAAGCTGACCGTGAAAAATAATCCGCAAGTTCGCACTGCTTCACGGGTACAAAGATGGACTATGGTTGTCACACCCTTTTTCTCTCTCCCTGTTGTGATGGGTTTCGCACATAAAGGATTTTTCCAATTGAAGTAACGATTTTGAAAAGAGATTATTTATTTATTTAGAGTCCGAACTTGAAATTGAATTTTGGTGTTCTAAGTCACCTTATGAATCCTTAATTAAAACGAAATGACTCTTTATTTTTGGTCCGCTAAAATAAAAGACCGGATAAGAAATTCTATTAATCAAGGGGAAGGTACGAAACACCCCTCGAGTCCCGTGGTTTTAACGCAGTCGCTTTTATTGACTAATACTTGCTTAAACAATTCTTGGATAAAATAGGAATTGCTTTAGTTGCTTATTTATCAAAACAATTTTGTGTAAAATTGTGGCTTAGCTTTGGGATTGGAGCGTAACCACACACAATGCCTTTGAAAAAAAATTACTTACCAAGGATCGTAACCGAACAAATGGTTGATATTTTCAAGTTCCTTCCTTCTTTATCATTTTTTACATAAAAAAATGGGTGAGTTGAATTGGGACTAATTTTTCATATGAATAATATATACATAGGAAGAAAAATTTGCCTTATTTATTTATGATAATAGCAATCCTTCTGAAAAATAAAAATATATAAAATAAAAGTTACTGTTAAGAGAAAAAATATTTTTTTAAAAATAACCACTTAAGTTATTAAGTGGTTGCTCCTTTTTTATGAATTAGGCTCCTTTAGGAAATTTCCTTTATTTAAGAAAAATAACTAGTAAAAGAGAATTGTTTCAAAAAGAATTGCATAAATGACCAATTTTATTCAAAATTTCAGTTTCATATAAGTGACTAGTTTCTGTTTTCTTCTTATAGAATGTGCGAAAAAGAAGAAAAGCAGTATATAAAAAAAAAGTTTGTGAGAGACCACCAATTTTATTTAAAACTATAGTTTTGCATAAATAGCTAAATTTTACAGCTTTAATTTTTTCAAAATAGTTGTCCACTACAAATTACGAAGAAGATGAAGCTAAAGTAGCAAAGTAATCACAATATATTAATATGATTTATTAGGAAGGAATGATTATTTTGCAAACCAAAAAATAGTAAACAACAACAACATCAATAATAACAATAATAACAATAAGAATAATAATAATAACAATAACAATAACAATAACAATAACAATAATAATAATAATAATAATAATAATAATAATAATAATAATAATCAAAAAATAATAATATAAAAATAAAATAACAATAACAACAACAACAAGAAGAAGAAGAAGAAGAAAGAAGAAGAACAATAATAATAATAATAAAAATAATAAGAAGAAGAATAACAATAATAATAAGAATAACAAGAATAATATTAATAATAACAATAATAAAAATAATAACAACAACAACAACAAGAATAACAATAATAATAAGAAGAAGAAGAAGAATAACAAGAATAATATTAATAAAAACAATAACAACAACAATAACAACAACAACAACAACAACAACAACAATAACAATAAGAACAACAATAAGAATAACAATAACAATAAAAATAATAATAAGAATAACAATAACAATAACAATAATAACAACAACAACAATAACAACAATAACAATATGACAACAACAAGAATAACAATAAAAATTAAAATAATAATAATAACCCATTAATAAAACAATAATAATTAAAATAACAATACTAATAAGAATAAATATAACAATAAGAACAACAAAAACAACAACAATAATAATAATAACAACAATAATAATTATAACAATAATAATAACAACAACAAAAATAACAACAAACAATAAAATAATAACAATAATAACAACAACAATAATAACAATAATAATAATAATAACAACAAAATATAATAATAATTATAATAGTAATAATAATAATAAATAATAATAACAAAATTCAAAATTAAAAAAACTTAAAAATAACGGTAATAATAACAACAGCAATAATAACAATAATAATAATAATAACAATAATAATAATAATAATAATAATAACAATAATAATAATAACAACAACAACACACAAAAACATCAAAAACAACAACAAAAGTTACATCGGTGGATACGATGAGATGGGGGCTGCTAAGATCGATTTGCTACGGGCATTATATCAATTCCTACGTATCCTTATGGCTCTCATTGAACTCAAAGGATTAAAAGAAGCGTTGAAGGATCGGTAGTAAGGGCTTTATCAGGCCAAGTACTTCCCCTTGGGGTGCGCCAGTTCTATTTGTGAGAAGAAGGATGGCTTACACTCGCATGTATAGATTACAGCCCGGCTGAATAGTTTACAATTAAGAATAAGTATGGCTTCCTCGAGTAGATGATTTGTTTGATGGTTACAGGGGCAGATATTTTCAAGATTGACTTACAGTCCGGATACTATTAGGTTCGAGTCCGTGAAAGAGACATTCCCAAGACAGCCTTGAGGACTGAATCTGACCATTTTGAGTTTCTAGTCATGTCCTTTGGGTTGTGAATGCTGGCCCGGTATTATGGACACGATGAACAGTATCTTCAGACCATACCTGGAACTGTTCGTGATAGTATTTATCAATAATATTCTAGTATATTCTCTCTCGAGCGGACCACCGAGTCCCATTTACGGGCGTGCTCAGTTTTGAGTAAATCAGTTATATGCCAAGTTCTCAGTGAATTACGGCTGAACTCGATAGCTTTCTTGGGCATATTGTGTCGGATGTTGGTATACAGGTAGACACGTAGAAAATAGAAGCAGTTAAACATGGCCCAGACCTACTACTCCGGCTGAAGTCCGCGGTTTTGCAGGATTAGCCGGATACTATAGAAGATTTGTTGAGGGATTCTCCACCATAGCGTCACCTGCGAATAGGCGACGCGAGAGAAAGCGTCAAAGTTTCGAGTGGACTGAGGCGTGTGGACAGAGTTTCCAAGAATTGAAAGAAGAAAAGATTAACCTCCGCCCCAGTGTTAGCATTATCAGGAAGGTACGGAGGTTGTCGGTATATTGTGATGCATCGGGTATTGGGTTGGGATGTTTGTTGATGCGGCACGGTAAAGTGATTGCTTATGCTTCCACACAGGCGAGGAAACACGAAAGGAATTATCCTACCCATGACCCGGAGTTAGCCGCAGTGATCTACGCCTTAAAGATATAGAGACATTACTTGTATGGCGTCCATGTGGACAGTTTCACGACCGCCCAAGAGCCCTCTCTGAGTATATCTCACTCGGGGATTGAATTTTCGGCGGCGTCAGCAGTTAGAGTTATTGAAACATTATGATGTGATCATTCATATCATCCGGGAAAGGTTGACATAGTAGCAGATGCTCTCATCCGCAAATTTATTGGGAGTTAGCGTACTTGCAGCCCGAGCAGCTGGAGTTGGCCGAGAGGAAATACACCAATTGCGAGTTTAGCCATTCATGTAGCGGCGGCGAAGGAAAACGGAGCGGTAATTCGGAACTGCTGGCTGTGTCGTCATGGTTGTGGAGGTAAAGGAACGACAATATATGAAGATCGACCTGGTTCAGCTTAAGGACAGAATTCAGCAAGGAAAAAGCGCCAGATTTTCAGGTAACTGAGATGAAGTATTGCGATGTAAGGGGCGTCTTTATGTTAGGATATTTCGGGGCTTCGCCGGCCCAGTTATGAGTGGTACATTACGCCCTCTATTCTCTCCACCCGGGCGAGCGATGAAAATGTACCATGATATCAAGGAGATATACTGGTGGCCAGGTATTAAGAAGGAAATACAGAATTTGTAGCCAGGTGTCTAAACGGCAGCAGTAAAGCGGAACACCAGAAACCGGGAGGATTGACTCGGGGACATATTTGTGCCTCTTTGGAAGTGGGAAGCAGTAATATAGACTGTAGCAGGATTACCCCGTACCAGGCATTGACATGATTCAATTTGAGTAATAGTTGACAGACTGACGAAATCAGCGCATTTCCTACCGGTAGAAAGCTACTTTTGCGAAGATTACGCCCGAATTGTATATCGAGAGAAGTAGTTAGATTACACGGTGTTCCAGTATCTATTATCTCTGATATAGGAGCACAATTTACAGCTAGATGTTGGCGGTTGTTTCAGAGAGATCTGGGAACACATATTTATTTGAGCACAACATTCCACCCTCGGACGGATGGACGGAAAAGCACTTTGAGCTCGAGGATATGCTACGGGCGTGTGTCTTGGACTTTGGAGAGTAGGCGGGACAGCATTTACCGCTGATTGAGTTTGCTTATAACAATAGTTAACACTCAGCTATCAGATGGCGCCCTTTGAAAGGGCGTTGTATGGGCAAAATATGATCGCCAGTTGGCTGGTTTGAAGTAGGAGAGTCGGCCCGGCGATTGGGCGGATGTGCATTCTGTTTGCCCGGTCGGAGGAGGAAGGTAAAGCTTATCAGAGAATGCCTACTGACTGCACAGAGCCGCCAGTAATCGTATGCTGATGTGCGGCGCAGAGACCTGGAATTTAATGTGAACAACTGGGTATTTCTGAAAGTATCTCCAATGAAAAGGGTGATGAGATTCGGCAAGAAAGGTAAGCTCGATCCTAGATTCATTGGGCTTTATCGAGTCGTCAAGAATAGGCCAAGTGGCAATGAGTTGAACTTGCCTCCAGAATTAGAGTACGTTCATCCAGTTTTCCATGTATCTATGCTAAGAAAGTACATAGGAGACCCCTCCCGAGTTGTCGATCCGGAGATGTCTGGGATTTACGGAAGGGCGGCCTGAAGAGGTTCCGGTAGCGGTACTAGACAGGAAGCGGTCGTAAGTTGAGCCAAGATATTGCTTCTGTCAAGGTACTGTGGCGTAATAAGAACCGAGAGGAGATGACTTGGGAAGCAGAGGAAGACATAGTCAGATATCCTCACTTATTCCAGCCTAGTCGGCCAAGAGGTATGTTGGTTTTGTTATCATATGAAAGCGTTTTATATTACATGTATAAATGGAATGATCGACTCTAGTCTTCTACGTGATGTATGTTATAGTATTGTATGGAGTACCTGTATTGGACTTTTCTGCATTTTCAGGTTTTTAAACAGTCCATATTACGGGGCTTCTGCTAAAATTTTTCACAAGAATAAAGTCAGTAAATTGAGGTTCTTATAAATAGAAGTTTTACATTCGAGGGCAGAATGTTCTTAAGGGAGGATATTTTACCCGTAAAATTCTCATTTATGTAGATGGCCTATTCGCATGTTGTTTTAAGAGTTTTGATGCCATACATGCTAGGAAAGTCCACAGGAAGAATAGGATAAGTGACTCGTCGAACCATGGCGGGAGGAGTCGGGCAGGCACTCCCGCGATGGCGGCGTGTTACGGAGGCCACACTTGGGACCAAAGTATATAAACCCCTCACTTTGGATTTTAATGATAAATTCTTATAATTTCCATAGAGAACAAAGAGAAACGGAAGTGCGAAGGGTTTTGAGGAATATCCTTAGATTACAGCACATTATACGCGGTCCAAACTCGGTATAACCTTGGGTAGTGATGTATTAGCGGCGAGGAGCATTCCGGAGTTTAGTTTCGTGAAATTCGGCGGCGGGATACGTCGTGCCCTACCGAGCTAAGGTAGTAAATTGCTCAAATTAATGTAAATATACTCCTAGCCCTAAAGTGATATTTCTCCCTTCTGGACTTTCAAGAAATTGCAAGTTTTCGACCGTTTTGAGTGGCAAAGTTTAGACTATATATATTAAAATGATATTTTCTTTAGAACATTGAAATTATTAAGTTATATTTGATATATGAATGCGATTCTGAGAAATAGCGAAATGCGCGAGCTAGCCGGTTAGTGGAAAATCGAAACGAAGGTATGTAAAGCTAGTTCTTTGGCAAGATAGCAATCCAATAGAGTAATCAGAGTAAAGTCTAAGAAAAGAACCTTGAAGTCGAGTATTGAATCGATTATGATTCCGGCAAGATGTTTTATAATATGATGATATATTCAGAATCAAAGTTAGTAGAGTAATATGAACAGTCAGAATAATATCTCGGATCTGATTATAATAGGTATGAGAATCAGTTTAATGCATAAATGAGTTCATAATATGGATAGTATTTTCAAATGAAAATCTTTCTATCTACGTGATTATTGTTTATTTGAGACACATTTGTTAAACATGAGGGAGACCCTTTGAGCTTCTCGCCACCTGGGTTTAGTAATTGTCTGAGCCCACTGCTGAGGTGGGGATACGCCACTCAGGAGTGGTATGCCATCCGCTAGAGGACGAAGATGGGATGGAGCACTCCCCATATGGCTGATCAACATAGCCTTACAGTGCAGTGCAGTGCAATTATAGAGTACGAGTACGAGTTGGTGCGGGAGTCCCGGACTCGGACACGATTATATATATATAAGAGGTCATAGTCAGAGCTAGAGACCCAGTGGGCCAGTAGAGGTGCTCGTAGTTAGTAGGTGAGTGGAGTGATTTACTTTTGGATGGTTTTGACCTGGTGAGGGTATATAGGCGTGTGTCACACCTGGTTTAACGGGGTATCTTATGGCGGACAGTTGCTGGTGGATGTATCGGGATGCTCATGGAATGGCTTCAGAAGGGTTGTGGTGTAGGCACGTCTGCGTCCCCTTCGATGTCCGAGCAGGCCGGCCCAGGTTAAATGCGGGGAGCTTGTCGGCGTTCTTGGAATTGGCCGAACGAAGAGGGGACTTGGCCAACCCTACCGGCAGTGAGAACTGAGGCGTTCTCTGATGAGCCGTGGCAGGGCGAAACCAGTACATTGTCCGGCGAAGGATGGCCTTAGAAGGTGAGGCGCACATGGGGCTGCGGAGCGTCTTGGAACTTCTGCCAGGCGTGACCTTTGTGTGTTGGTTGGCACCTTCCAGGTCTTGTAGAAGTGGTATAGATCATGTATATTTATATATGTATATATACATGTTATTAGGCGATGAGCCGATGGAATTGTCACATCATGGTATGCTTCTACCTTACATTGATACAGATAAACATTGAGATCCCGCCGGCCAGACATTCATAGGTCTTTCTTGTTTTGAATATCTATTGTTGCTTATATTTGATTTATATAATTTGCTTTACGCCACAAGTGAAGTGAATCATGACACCCGTTTGGGGCGCTGCATTACTGCCTGCAGGTACTCATAGACGAGACCGTCCTCGTGATTCCCGGCCAGACTCATGAAATTAAGCCCGGCTCTGTCATTAGGAACTGACAGTTAGAGGTCTATTCCTTTCTTTATTGTACGATGCGGGTAGTAGGGACCTGTCCCTGACTTATCAGTATTCATGAGTCTTGCAAGAAGCTGTATATATTTTCACGTGGTTATTTTGCAGTGCATTGGTAGGGCCGTGCGTATATTTAGTTGTTTATATTGGTCGTGGGGCCTTATTCGATTGGTAGTGGTGACGTTATCGGTTACGTATTTATTTAGCATCTGTTATATTGATTCGGGAAGTAACTACTCCATGTGGTGGCCTTGTCAACCCGCATAGGTTCCCTTATATTGATGAGATTCGGTTAGGCATTGTTGTTGGCACAGGTGGCTCTCAGGCCTGGCCGTGAAGTGTGTTCACGAGCCCTTCTGTAGCTGTTTATTAGTGAATCGGAGTTAGAGCCAGCCGAGGCACCGAAGTGCTTCGACTCGGTAGTCTAGCGGTTCGGAGTCCTAGTAGGGCACCGAGGTGCAGTCATACCCCTAAGGCGGAGTGACAAACTTGGTATCGAGCAGGTCTGTCCTAGGAGTCACAAAGCCATACTAGAAAGTAGAGTCTTGTCTATGGATGGCTGTTGTGCACCACATACTATGGCGAGGCTACAAGGCATAATAGGATACTTACTCTTTCTTCATATTCGGTCGTGCCATAGAGAAGTACAATATAGGGTTGAGTCTTTAAAACTTAACATACTCTTTGTTTATAGATTAAAATGGAGACCCGCGACATCCACCGCCGCAAGGTAGAGGTTGGATACCGCAGCGAGGAAAGCACCGGCCAGGGATGCCTCGGCTTCATTTAAAATCTGACCCGATCGAGGCGATATAGGCATCATCACAGCCTTCTCAGCAGTCCCCATCTCACTAGGAGCCATTCGAACGACACCACCTTTGATAGCCCCTGTGCCTACACCCATCAGACTAGGAAGTTCGCGGTGCGGTAGTTATGCGCACAAATGTTAGCCACTCAACGCCAGTCAATGCCACCCGTAACAGTAGAGCCATCGAGGGTGGATCTGGTAGTTCGAGGTCGGGGAATTTTTAGCATTAGGTCCCCCACAGTTCACGGGGTCGAGGATCGGGCGGAGGAACCTAGGATTTCCTAGACGGATCTGCGAGAGAATCTTAGGGTCATGCATGCAACACCTATAGAATCGGTTAGGATGGAAGTATTAGGTTGCGAGACATAACTATGTTGTGCGAGCTGGGAAGGTATCGAGGAGGATGTTTCCCCTCTGACCTGATCCAGCTTTTTCATAGGCCTTCACGGACCATTATTTTCCACGGGAGGTCAAACAGGGCACGAGGATGGACGGTTTTGCATGCGGAGCGGCGAGTGTTCATGAATATGCCCTACGGTTGATTCCTTGGCCGCTACGCTCCGGCTTTCGTGGATACCATGCCATCGAGGGTTCACCGATTCATTCTGGGTCTGAACCCAGAATATATTGAAGAGACATGTATGACAGCCACGTTGAGGAAGATATGGACATCGCTCGGGCAGGCCTTTGCCCAAGCGTTAAGGGTCTTAGAGCACGACGAGAGTAATAGACAAAAAAATTAGGAGCAGCATCGCAGGAGAGATAGATCTGATGAAGTTTGGGGAGATTCAGAGGGCCTAGGCCACGATTTTCTGATAGGCCACGGGTTTTTGATAGGCCACCTAAACCACCGCCTTGACCTTTGCAGTAGAGAGGTAGATTTATTCATCGAGGTCGATTAGAGTCTAGTGGCGAGTTTCCGGACAGTGAATTCTCCTCATCAAAAGGAGGGTAGAGCGAGCGGATACACATTTCCCACCCTGCCCTATTTGCAATGGAAGCTCCACCTCGAGGCTTGCAGATATGGCTCCATAGGGTGTTACATGTGGAAGGGAAGGGCACGGGAGAATGCAGATTGTACGCTGGGGACAAGGTAGACGAGATAACCAAGACAGGGCATCAGCAGGGCCGTGAGGTCCAGCAGCCTCGGCAGGGTGCAGGCCCTTAGCACCAGCCGATAGAGGCTGAGGTGATTAGGAGCCTCTAGTTGGTCTGGGCCAAAGTCGTACCTCGCATTACCGAGGAGGCAAGACTCGGGCGTCCCCGAGATGTGGTAACAAGTATGACTATTTGCCCATACCTTGCTTATGTATTGATTGATCCAGGGTCTACTTTGTCCTCGTTACCTATTTGCGGCTCGAAAGTTCGGTGTTGCACCGAAATTGCTTGACATTCCTTTTCGATATCTACACCCATCGGTGACTCCATTATAGCTAGCGAGGATTTATCGGGTGTGCCGTAGGAGTTGTTGATCGTCCGACTATAGTAGATCTTGTAGAACTAGAAATGATTGATTTCGATGCCATTATGGGTATGGATTGGTTGGTGCCATGCTATGCAAACATAGAATGTTGGACCAGAGAGAGTTCGATTCCACTCCGGGAGCGTGCGAGTGGAAGGGCAGCACAGCACCAAAAGGTAGTTTTATTTCCTACCTTCAGGCGAGAGTTGATAGCTAAGGGATGTATTTACCACCTAGTCGAGTTCGGGTAGTTCGGGTAGAGGCCTCCGACTCTCCGATTTTGTTCAGTGGTGAATGAATTCACGACATATTTCCAGATGAGCTACAGTATTCCCCCGAGAAGGAAATAGATTTTGCAATCGATTTGCTACCAGGCACTCAACCCATATCAATTCCTCCGTATCGTATGGCTCTGCTGAACTTAGAGAGTTCAAAGGCGGTGAAGGATCTGTTAGATAAGGGATTTATCGAGGCCAAGTACTTCCCCTTGGGGTGTGCTAGTTCTATTTGTGAGAGAAAGAAGGATGGCTCGCTCCACATGTGTATAGATTACCGGCAGCTTAATAAGGTTACAGTTAAGAATAAGTATCCGCTTCCCGAGAATAGATGATTTGTTTGATTAGTTACAAGGGGCGGATATTTTCAAGATTGACTTGCGATTAGGATACCCATCGAGTCGAGTCCATGAAAGAGACATTCCCAAGACAACCATCAGGACTGAATGCGGCCATTTTGAATTTCTAGTCATGTCCTCTGGGTACGGCGAATGCTCGATAGCCATTTACGGACTGTTGACTAGGCAGTATCTTGAACCATACACGGACACAAACCGTGATAGTGTTTATCGACAATATTACGGTGTATTCTCACTCAGAGGCGGAACCACCAGGCTCATTTACGGACAGTGCTCCATTCTCAGGGACCGTCGATTATATGCAAAGTTCTCCAAATGTGAATTAGCTGCACTCAGTAGCTTTCTTGGGGGCATATTGTGTAGATATTGGTATACGAGGTAGACACGCCGAAAATAAACTTGATTAAAACATGGCCCATACCTACCCTCCGGTAAAGTCATGTAGTTTTCTGGGATTCGGCAGATACTATAAAAGATTTGTTGAGGATTCTCCACCATAGAGGCACCTCCCGAATAAGGCGCGAAGCGTAAAGTTTCGATGGGCAGAGCATGTAGTGCAAATTCCAAGAATTGAAAGACAAATTAACCTCTGCCCTAGTGTTAGCATTGCCAGGTACATAGGGTTATTCAGTGAATTGTGACGCATCAGGTATTAAGTTGGGATGTGTGTTGATGCAGCAGTAGTGATTACTTATGCTTCCAGGGCAGTTAGAAACACGAAAGGAATTATCCTACCCATGACACCAGAGTTAGCTGTGATCCACGCCTTAAATATGTGGAGACATTACCTTGTCGGCGTCCATGTGGACATTTTCACTGACCATAAGAGCCTACAGTATATCTTCACTCAGAGGGAGTGAATTTGCGGCAGCGTCATTTAGTTGAGTTATTGAATGATTATGATGAACATTTGTATCATCTAGGAAAGGCTAATGTAGTAGCGAGATGCTCTCAACCAAAATTTATGGGGAGTTTAGCGTACTTGCAGCCCAAGCGGCAGGAGTTGGTCAGAGAAATACCAACTTAGCCAGTTGGCCGTTTCTATATGACGGTTTCAGAGTGGTAATTCAGAACACCGCTATGTCATCATTAGTTTTGAGGTAAAGGAACGGCAATATGAAGATCGACATGGTTCGGCTTAAGGACAGAATTCCACAAGGTAAAGCGCCACATTTTCAGGTAACTGAGGATGAAATATTACGATGTAAGGAAATAGTCTTTGCGTTCAGATATTTCAGGGCTTTGCAAGCGAGATTATGAATGAGGTACATTACTCCTTCTTCTCTCCACCCCGAGCACGACGAAAATGTACCATGATATCAAGAGAGATCTACTAGTACAGGTATGAAGAGGGAAATGGCAGAATTTGTAGCCTAGTGTCCTAGCGCCCAGCAAGTAAACGAACACCAGAAACCGGGAGGATTGACTCGGGATATAGCTATGCCTCTTTGGAAGTGTGAAGCAATAAATACGGATTTTGTAGCAGGATTGCCCTACCGAGGGCATGGGCAGCGATTCACTGGGTAATAGTTGACAGATTGACGAAATCTGCCCATTTCCTGCCAGTGAATTCTGCTTTCTCTGCCGATCATAGGAGACCCCTCGAGTTGTCGATCCGAGGATGTCAAGGTTACGGAAGAGAGTTTGTCCTGAAAGAGAGGTTCCGGTAGTCGTACTAGACAGGCGATTAAGTAAGTTGAGAACTAAAGATATTGCTTCTGTCAAGGTACTGTGGCGTAATAAGAACCGTGAGGAGATGACTTGGGAAGCAGAGGAAGACATGAAATGTCAGATATCCTCACTTATTCCAAGCCTAGTCGACCAAGAGGTATGTTGGTTTTGTTATCATATGAAACACTTTATATTACATGTATAAATCAGATAGTCGACTCTAGTCTTCTACGTGATGTATGCTATAGTATTGTGTGAGTACCTGTATTGGACTTTTTGCATTTCAGGTTTTTGAGACAGTCCATATTAGGGTGGAAACTGCTGCCAAAGTTTTCTAAGAATAAGTCCAGTAAGTTGAGGTTCTTATAAATGAAGTTTACATTCGGATGAATGTTCTTAAGGGGGGGAAGATGTTACACCCCGTAAAATTCTCGACATGTAGATGGCCTGTGCATGTTAGTTAGGTTTTTGAATGCCTTACATGCTAGGAAAAGGCCCGGGAAAGACCGGCCAAGAGATTCGTCGAACCGTCGCGGGAGCGGGCCCGAGCCCCTCCGCGATGACGTGTCACGGAGGAGGGCCTCCGCGATGGCGATTGTGTCACGGAGGCCCTGTCCTGGCATGTATATAAACCCCTCACTTTGGTTAGGAGAAATAGCAGAAATACTGACCGAGCTACGCAGTTAGTTTGGGAAATCAAAAACGAAGATATGTAAAGCTAGTCCTTCGACAAGATAGCAATCAGTATAGTAATTAGAATAAGTCTATAGAGAGAACCTAGAAGTCGAGTATTGAATCCAGTATGATTCCAGCAAGAATGTTTTATAATATGATTATATATTCAGAATAAAGTTAGCAGAGTAATATCAGGCAGTCAAATGATATCTCGAGATACAATATAGCTCGGTATGAGAATCCAATTTAATGCGAGAAATGAGTTCGAATAAGAATTCAAAATACGGATAGCATTTTCAAATTGAAAATGCTTACTTCTCAAAATGATTATTGTTTGTTGAGACCTGTTTGTGATATGAGGGAACCCTTTGACATCCTCGGCCCCCTAAGGTTATGCTGTCTCGACCCACCACGATGGGTGGGGATACGCTACTCCAAGGGTGGTATCGCGAGTCGCTGAAGGGGCGAAGATGGGATGGAGCACTACCCATGAGTGATCAACATAGTATTACAGAGTACAAAGTATAGAGTACAGAGTTGAGTACAGGGAGTCCCCCGGACTAAGACACAGTTATATATATTAGAGGTCATAGTCGAGCTGGAGATGGGGGCGGTAGAGGTGCTCGTAGTTAGTAGGTGAGTGGAGTGATTTACTTTGGATGGTTTTGACTTGGGCAGGGGTATATAGACTTTGTGTTGGTTGGCACCTTCGCTTATAGGGGCTGCATAGGTCCTTGTATGTTATATATGTATATACATGATATTTATTAGCTGATAGACAGCGGGTCGCCACGTCAGCGGGTATGCTTCTACCTTACCTTGATGTGAGATAAACTTATTTCGAGATCACTTGACCTAGATCGATTTCGAATGCTACATTTTCGAGAATATCTAGTTATGTTTCTTATATTCCATTATGCTCAGTTTGCTTTACATACTCGGTACCAGTGGTACTTACACCCGTTTGGGGCGCCTCATTGCCTGCAGGTACTTATAGACGGAGCGTCACCGTGATTCCATGCTCATAGAGTCATCGGCTCTGTCATGGGAGCTAGACGGCTAGAGTCTATTTCCTTTCTTTTGTTGTACGGTATGGGTAGGCCGTGGGCTGTTAAACCATCTTATCAGTATTCTTAGAGGCTTGCAGACTGTATATATTTTCCTATGGTTAGTTGTGCCGGTCGTGTGGGGCGTGCGTATATTTAGTTGTTTATATTGGTCGTGTGAGGCCTTGTGCATTGGTAGTGGTGACCTTGTCGGTCACGTAGGCACATTTAGCATTTGTTATATTGATTCGAAGTAACTAGTCAACATGGTGGCCTTGTCGGCCCTCATAGGTTCCATATATTGATGAGAATGGTTATTGTTTGTTGTTGTACGGGTAGCTATAGGCGCCTGGCCGGTCGGGGGGCTGTATTTTACAGCCACTATAGCCGTTGATTGAGTGAATCTGAGTTAGATCTAGCTAGGCACTAGAAGTTCTTGGACTCGTGTAGTCTAGAAGTTTAGGTCTAGTAGGACACCAGAGCCAGTCATACCCCCTAAGGCGGGCGTGACAAATAACAATAATAATAATAATAATAATAATAATAATAATAACAATAACAATAACAACGGCAATAATAACAACAACAACAATAACAACAACCATAGCAACAACAACCATAACAACAGCAACAATAGCAGCAACATAACTAATAATAACATAACAATAACAACTAACAACAACAACAACACTAACAACAATAACAACAACAATAACAACAACAACAATAATAAGAACAACAACAACAATAATAATAAGAATAACAACAAACAACAACAACACTAATAATAATAATAATAATAACAACAATAATAACAACAACAACACACAAAAATAATAAAAATAATAAATATGTAATAATAATAATATTAATAATAACAAAATACAATAACAATAATAAGAATAAGAATAAGAATAACAACAATAATAATAGTAATAAGAAAAATAATAATAACAACAACAACAATAATAATAACAATAATAACAATAGTAATAATAACAATAACAATAACAACAACAATAATAATAATAATATGACAACAATAACAACAGCAACAACAAATGACAACAACAACAATAATAATAATAATAATAATAATAATAATAACAACAATAATAGCAGCAACAATAACAACAACAATAATAATAATAACAACTACAATAATAATAATAACAACAACAACAACAACACCAACAACAATAATAACAACTACAACAACAACAAAGAACTGGAGTGATGCTAGAATTTTTAGTGAATACAAAAGCTAGAAATGGGTTAGGGCTCTAACTCTGCATTTAGAAAAGGGCGGGTGTAGGATCGAGTACATAACGCAGTACTAGTAGGCATTATTGGCCGACCTAATATAATAACATGTAAACATAGCAACAATGGCATAAAATAAGTCTTTAGCATCATATTGAAGTACATAAACCAATTCAAGTGTATTCGCTCTAACACGAGGTGACAGTGGCACGCTCCTTCCAGATTGGGCCTTTCACTCACGGTGGTCACTTGACCTCTAAAGCAGTTTTGCCGCAGCGGAAGGAGTTCTGCTGCAATGTGCACAGAGCAGTAGCTCGACTTAGCTGCACCTTCCACAGTTCATCAGTTCACATACTCAACAAGTCAATTCAACTATCACACACAAGTTTGAGAATCAATAATTAAAAAATCTTTATCTCTTACAAATACAATAGGTAATTACAAGCAAAATCCACACAATAATTACCAGCAACATGACTGTGTCACACTTAGAATCAAATTTTATTTTTTGTTTCAAAATCACATTAACAAAATCTTTGCAACTCTCACAACCAGCACATTCTTAATTCCTTCTTACATATAATCACAACGCAACATAAACAAAGTAAAACATAAGGTGACATGTCGAGGCATATGCCTCCGCCATGTCCCTATTACCACTCAAAATTCACAAAAACAGCGTGCACACATGCCAGAAAGTCTTATTTTAGCCCTTCCAGTCATGACCTACATGGGGCTCTAGTAATCCATACCTTTGTCTTGACGCGGTACCTGCTCTTATTCCATATACTTGTCTATTTGCTCCCCTGGGACCACGAGCCACTCCAATAATATCGCTTGCCCAAATTCTCCCTCAGGCACGAGCCACTCATCTCAAGATACTTTTATGTTCCAAATCATTTTTCATCCACAAAATATAATAGGAAAACAACCCTCTCTCTCTCTCTCTCTCTCACACACACACACACACACACACACATATATATATATATATTATATATATATGTATATAAATCAACACTTAGGTCTATATTCCACTCCCCTACATGCATAAGTATAGATCATCGATTCCCACTATAGCAGTCTTAAAAGAAATTCACTTCACAAATTCCATGAAATTTTCACAATAGATCATAATCATCTCCTATTAACATGATCTCCCTAATTAATCAAACACATCATTTAACAACAGATAATTTCCAAAGACTAATCTCATATCATTATCACACATGCATTACAAGTCATTATACAGGGTCTAACCCTTTAACCATAACCTACCTCGATATTCAAGAATAACAATGTTTGGCTACTGCCGGGAGCTTGCCTTTCCTCAAGGCTTCGGATCGTTCAAAATCTACATAAGAGTAATTCATCACTTATTCTTCAATCATGGGTCTAAACAGAAACCCTCTCCTTTGGGGTATTCTCGAAAGTAAAACCCCAATTCTACTTTGTTCTAAATGTATTCCCCACGTAACCCTTATTCTCGGCATCTAATTCGGAGAGTGATCAAAGCTCTTGAGCATCAACCCAAATCACTCCCTAATCATCCCACAATCCATCCCTAGTTTAACAGCCTAGGATTTCTCTACAAAAACTACCATTAAGGTCCATAAAAATCTAGGATCAAAACTACTCGTAGTAGATATAAAATCAAAATTCTTACCTTGGGAGAAGATTTCACTTTACTCTTGGAGATATTTTTCATTCTCTAGACCTTGATCGTGTTTTAAAAATAATGGCGTAAAAGCCCATAATTTCACATAATACCCACTTTTGATTCCCCACGTCCGCTCTGCAGTGGACCCGCTACAGCGACCATAGGGTCGTTGCAGCGATTCCAGTAGTTACTTCCCAAAATTCATCACGGCGGGACCCCGACCACTACCACGAGTCTCTTTGCAATGGAAAATTCACTCTTTCTGTGACAATTCCCCGAACCAATAGCCCATATTTGATTAGTTTACCTTAGAATATTTCTAGCACCTTCTATCTATCCTTAGCCTATTTTAGTGATCTAGGTCCCTGTTCATCACGTAAAGATGTTCGGGTAGTTATATCATATACCAATTAAAACACTATTCTTCCCAAATGGTCTATACAAAAGAAAGGGAGAGTATTACCAGATTCCACAAACTGACTGAGGATACTTGATCCGCATATCAACATGATCTCTCGTTTCTTCCTCAATAGGACAATTTTTTCATTGGACTATTTATCGCAATTTCTTTCGACCTTAGCTTAGAACCTCTTTATCAATATTACCTGAGGCTCCCCTCAATAGACAAATTCTCATCTAGAAGCATAGAGTCCCATTTGATAATGTACGTTCCATCCCCATAATGCCAACATTGATACATGGAGCAATCGGATGGACCCAGCGGAAAATCCTAAGTAACAATGCCGGCTAAATCGCTACCCCACACACAGGAATTATTTCAAATGGTCCAATGTATATGGGCTAAGCTTGCCTCAATTTCGGAACGTGCGCCCTCATAGAAGACACCTTTAGCAGCACTTGCTCTCCTCATAAACTCCACATCCCTTACCTTCTTATCTGCATCCTTGTCTACTCGGCGGCTACAGCGGTCCTAAATCATTCGAACTTTCCAGGACTCCCTCGGCAAATTAGTTCTCGGGTCTCACTTCAAACGCATCAAACCAACCAATTGGAGACCTGCATTTCCTCCCATACAGAGCTTCAAATGGCACTATGCCAATGCTCTGCGATAGTTGTTGTTGTAGGTGAACTCTTGCCAAGGGTAGAATTTGTCAAATGGCCTCCAAAATCTATCACACAAGCCCGGAGCATGTCCTCCAATACCTGGATAGTCCTTTCTGACTGTGCATCTGTCTGAGGATGGAAGGTTGTGTTCAGTCCAACCTCATGCCCAGCTCGGCTATGAGTCCTCCGAGAAATGAGAAGTGAATTAAGTGTCGTTATCGACACAATGAAACCCAGCCCACCCCATGAAACCCAATAATTTCCTTCACGTATAATTTATCCAGTTTCTCGGTGTTGTAAGTCACCGGACCAGAAAGAAATGAGCCGACTTGGTTAATCTGTCATAATGACCCAAATTGAGTCAAATTTTCCAAAGTATTGGGAAGACCGCTCTAAAATCTTGTTATTCCCTCCCATTTCCACTTTCCCGGGGACCATTTCTCTAAAGTACTCCTTTAAGTTTTGGTTCTGTACTTCACTGTTGATAATTTAAACATTGGGCAGCGTAGTCAACAATATCTCTTCATCCTGCCCCACCAATATTGGTTGCTTCAGGTCATGGTACATCTTAGTGGAATTAGGGTAGATAGAGTACCTCGAGTTGTGAACTTCTGCCAAAAGAGTTTTAATTAGCTCACCTATTTGGGGAACACACCCGTCCCTTTATTCTCGGGACCCCTTCATCTTAACACTTTCTCTGTTACACACCGTATGATTCCGACATCTAGATGGCCTACAGGCACATTAGTTAAGCATATTTGAAAGTCATGCACAGCAAGGAAGGGCGGGAAAAGATCGGATGAAAATCACAGCCGAACCACCACGGGAGGTGCCGGCGAGCCCCTCCCCGCGGCGCTGTGTCACCGGGGCAGGGCCACCATGTTGGCTCCGTGACACGTTGGGCCTGTTCAGGCCCAAGTATATAAAGCCCCACTTCAGTTTAAGTTGGTCATTATCCATTTTAATTTCCCGGAAAACGTGAGAACAGTAGAGCGAAGAGAGTATTATATATGTTTTGTTTGATTCTGTTGCCAAATGAAATCTAATCTCAAATTAACCTCGGGTACCGAGGTATTTAGCAGCGAGGGGAGCGTCACCGATTTTTGTTTCGTGAAATCTGATCGACCAATCAGTAATTCCGACCAGTGTAAGTGTTATCATTTAATGTCTATGTGCTCAACATAAAGTGAATACTTCTCCCTTCTGGACTTCTAAAAAATAGCAAGTTTTCGACCGTCTTTCGATAGGCCTAAGTTTAGGCTATAATTATATCAAAAGTGACATTATTCTTCAGTATAACGTTGTATTTAGTGCTAATTGATGTTTATATGAATGCGGTTGGGAGAAATAGGCTAGATCTTGACAGAGCCTCGTCCATTGTCGGATAACTCGGGGATTAGGTATGCAGAAGTTGTTCTTCGTCAAGTTAACCAAGTCGTAGCTTTGTGAATCATAGTAAACTCCGTATTTGACTCGGAGTTGAAAGGTTGAAATTGAATAAGTCTAGTAGATTGGTTTGCGTTGTCGTATCGTATTTCGTTCGAAAGATAGAAAAGTATGTGCCAAATGGAAAGTTAGCATTCCAGATTCAGTATAGCTTGTGTATGATTAGCAAACATGTTGTAGAATAAAAGAAGCGATTTTCGGAATAAAAGCTAGTAAAGTAAATCGGATAAAACGAGATAGTGTGCCAGCTCACAGACTAGCCACTCGGAGGCAGAGTTTTATGGCTACGGACTAGCCTTTCAGACAGATAGTATCTTGGCTGAGATTAGCCAACGAGTAAAGAAATATTATAGAATCAGTATATTAGGTAAAAGAATCAGTTTAGTACGAAGAGATCGGAATAAGAAATCAGATTTGGATAGTCTTTTCGGTTATACATGCTTGCTGTTTATATGGCTATTTGCTTGTTGAGACTTGTTGTGGCGTTAGGGCCCTTGTTGGCGTCCTCGCCGCCCCAGGTTAGTAATCGTGTCGCCTTGGCGGGTGGGTTTACGTCACTCAGGAGTGGCATGCCGTCCCAGTTGGACGAAGATGGGATGAACTTTCCCATGTGCGATCGATCAGCACCAGTGCAGCTCCGATTTCGAATGGCACGAGGGGGAACAGTTCTCTATTCGCATGCGTACATACAATTATTTCGGGTGCAACTCTGGTTTTGAGATAGCCACACCGGAGGTTCCCGGGGAACTAGAACCTATACATTCTTGTCACGTACCACCGGGTGTGAGCTCAGTTTGAATGGCAGAGGCAGAGACCCTATCTGCTGTCTACGAGGTCCTGGGACCCAGAACACGGTGTTTATATTGAAGGCTATGGCCCGAGCGAGAGACCCGGGGGCGGTAAAGGGCTCCGAGTGGCCCGGATAGGTGGAGTGACTTATTTTTGGGTTTTTGACCCGGGTAGGGTATATAGATTGTCTACTTGCTTGGTACCATCCATTTTTGGGGTGGTATTGGCTCTTGCTTGCTACTTGTATATCTATTTATGTATTATACTAGCTACTAGACGGCTGACGTCGTGTTACAAGTACGTCTCCGCCTTGATTACGAAAGCATGATCAGTTCATACCAATTTATTGATTCAATTATCTGCCTCTGATTTGCTAGTTATCTTGTCTTATTTGGTTCTTTTCGGTTATGATATTTAGGTGCTTTGCATACTCGGTACAGTGGTGCGCGCCCGATGGGAGTCTTGCATTACCTCACAGTGCACTCGTAGACGAGTGGCGATCCCTCGTGATTCAGTCATTTGTTGAGTTGTCGGCTCTTTGTCATCAGATCACGATTCCCGGTGTATCTCTTTTACTTTTGATACCTACGAGTATGGGTAAGTCGGGGTTTGTCCCGATCATTCTATCATTACTCATAGAGCGTTGTATGTTTATCTCTGTGGTCAGTTAGGCCCGTGCATGTGAACCATTAATTGTATAGTTGTTTAGCATCCTTTGTTTTTACATGCGTGTGAGGCCATGTTTTGATAGTAGTGGTGACCTTGCCGGTCACGCTCGATTTCTTGGTAGTTTCAGATATTACGAGTACATTTGTTATTCACCAGTGCAGGTGGCTATAGGCCCAAATGGTCGGAGGCTGTGTTAGCCGTTATATAGCCCTTTGTTTCCAGGAACCTAAAGTAAAATTGGCGAGCACCGGATGGCTGCCTCGGCCCACCCGGTCTTGATCCCGAGGTCCTCTAGGGCAGGCGGTGCGATCCTTACTGGCGGCGTGACAAACATTGAGCAGGGTCGTGTCGAAGTGCAGAGACATGCTAAGTAAGTCTTGTCTATGGATGTGTTGTGCACCGACACACATAATGAGGAGGGTACACTGAATAGCAAGTAGGATGGTTACTCTTCTTTCTTAGTCATTCGTGCTATAAGGCGGTACGAGTATAGGTTGAGTCCCTAAAACTTATAAATATTCTTTGTTACAGATAAGAATGGCATACCAGTGACATCCTGCCTGGAAGAAGACTAGATACAACAGCGGGAAGGCACTAGCGAGGTGCCTCCAGTTTCGAGCCAGTGGCCAGAGTCACAGGGCGACATAGAGCTTCATCACGGCCATCTCGGTAGTCCCCTCACATCAGGAGACATTGGGCACTACACCGCCTCAACCAGCTCCTGTGCGCTGACACCAGATCAGGAGGTTCGTAGCGCATGTAGTTATATTCTTCAGATGATGGCGGTAACACGAGCGCCGGTGCTTTCGCTGCGGCAGAGTCTTCGGGTGGGACGAGGCCAGGTTCCGAGTTCAGGAATTTTGGCACTGGGTCCCGCAGTTTAGATGGTCAGATCAGGCAGAGGACCCTCCAAGACTTTCTAAGTCAGTGCAGAGATGCCGAGTTATGCATGTAACCCCTTCGGGAGTACGGTAGGCGCGGTGTTCGGGTTGCGGGATATGGCTATATTGTGGTACGGGGATCAGGAAGGTCCCGAGGAGAGATATTGCCCCTCCGACCTGGACCAGCTTCTCGGAGCCCTTCCTAGACCACTTTTTGCCACGAGAGATCCGGCAAGCCCGGATGGACCGGTTTACGCATCTAGAACGTGAGCGGAAGCGTACGTGAGTATGCTTTACAGTTCGACTCCCTAGCCGTTGGCCTCCAGCGTTTGTTGATACCATGCAGTGAGAGTTCACAGATTTATCATGGATCTGAATCCGAATATCACCGAGGCATGTGACGACGTTACGGGATATGGATATCGCCCAGAGTGCGAGGCCTTTGCTCGAGACCATTGAGGGTCTTAGAAAGCGGCAGCAGAGTAATGGCCAGACCAGTCAGGAACAGCGCCGCGAGAGGCCAGACCAGATGACATGCAAAGGGAAGTTCAGAGAGGACCCAGGCCTCGATTATCGGATGAACCCCCTAGACCCCTCCACCTGTGGCGTGGCTGGTGGATATATCTGTAGAGGAAGTCAGGGCTAATGCCTTGATTCTAGAACAGTGGAATCCCCATGAGAGAGGGAGAGCGAGTAGACTTGCACCCTCACCCTGCCCTTATTATAATCGACCACACCGGAGCTTGTAAATATGGCTTCTTGGGTGTTATATTTGCGGATAGGAGGGGCATCGGATGGAGATTGTCCAGCCGGAGGTCAGTGGGGTAGAGACAGTCAGGACAGGGGATCCGCAGGGCCACGAGCTCCAGCGGCTCTCGGCGGGCGCGGGCCTTCCAGGTTCGGCGAGGCTGAGGTAGATCGAGCCTCCGGTTCAGATGCAGGCTCAAGCCCAGTACTTATGCACTACCCGGGAGACACCCAGCTCAGAGGCGTCTCGGATGTAGTAACAGGTACGATGATTATTTATTCTTTCCTGTATGTATTGATTGACCCGGGATCCACTCTGTCATATGTTACCCCATTTGTACGAAAGTTCAATATTGCACGAAATTTATTACGGCTGACCCTTTTTAGTATCCACGCCGTCGGTGACTCGATTGTAGCTAGCAGAATTTACCGGGTGTCTGGTAGGGATTGGCGACCGTCAGACTCTACAGTAGATCTGGTCGAGTTAGAAATAGTAGACTTCGATGTCAATGGGTATGGATTGGCTAGTGTCGTGCGTGCCCAATGCGGAATGTTGGACCAAGAAGGTCAGATTCCACTTTCGGGAAAGCGGTGCGGGGGTGGAAGGGCCGCACGGCTACGCCAAAGGTAGGTTTATTTCCTACCTTCAGGTGAGGAAGTTGATAACCAAGGGATGTATTTACCACAGTCGAGTTCGGGATGTCGGGCAGAATCTCCAGCCTTCGGATGTGTTCCGGTGTTGAGCAGGTTCCACGATGTGTTTCCACGAGATGAGTTACACAGTATTCCCCGGAAAAGGAAATTGATTTTGCTATTGATTTGTTGCCAGACAATCAACCTATATCCAATTCCTCCCTACCATGGCTCCTGCAGAACTCGGAGAACTAAAAGGAACAATTTGAAAAGAGCCTATTGGAACAAAGGTTTCATCGGTAAGTACTTCACCATAGGGTGCGCCGGTTCTATTTGTGAGGAATAAAAGATGGCTCACTCCGAATGTGCATAGATTATCGGCGGTTAAGCAAAGTTACAGTGAAGAACAAGTACCCGCTTCCCAGAATTGATGACTTATTTGATCAGTTATAAGGGCAGGATACTTTTCTAAGATTGACTTGCGGTCGGATATCACCGAGGTTCGAGTCGTAAGAAGAGATATTCCTAAAATAGCATTCGGGGACCCGATATGGACATTTTGAATTTCTAGTCATGTCCTTTGGGTTAACGAATGCTTGCCCGGCAATATTCATAGACCTGATAGACAGTATTTTCAGACTATACCTGGACACATTCGTAATAGTGTTTATTGATGATATTACAGTGTATTCTCGCTCACGAAGCGAATCATAGGACTCATTTCTTGACAGTACTCCAGATTCTCAGGGACCACCAGTTATATGCTAAATTTTCCAAGTGTGAATTCTGGCTTATATCAGTAGCCTTCCTAGGGCACATTGTGTCAGATGTTGGTATACAGGTTGACATGAGAAGATAGAAACCGATCAAATCATGGCTAAGGCCTACCACTCAGGCGAAGTCCGTAGCTTTTGGGATTAGCGAGGGGTATTACGGAGGTTCGTTGAAGGTTCTCGACTATTGCGGCACCTCTGACCAAACTGACGCAGAAAGCAGCAAAGTTTCAGTGGATAGAGGCATGCGAGCAGAGTTTCCAGGAGCTAAAGGATAGATTCGGCCTCCGCCCAGTGTTAGCATTGCAGGTACAAGGTTATTCGGTATATTGCGACGCATCAGGTGTCGGGTTGGGTTGTGTGTTGATGCAGCATGGTAAAGTGATTGCGTATGCTTCGGGCAATTAAGGAAACACGAGAAAAACTACCCTACCCACGACCGGGAGTTAGCCACATGAGTAATCCACGCCTTGAAAATGTGGAGACATTATTTGTATGGTGTTCATGTGAACATTTTCACATATCTACAAGAGCTTACGGTATATCTTCACTTAGAGGGAGATGAATCTGCGACAGCGTCATGGTTAGGCCTTTAAAAGATTCGACGTGGATATTCTATACCACCCGGGAAGAGCCAATGTTGTAGCTAATATACCGATCGAAAGTCCATGGGGAGTTGGCATGTTGGCCGGCGGGGGTGGTCGAGGGGAGATACATCGGTTAGCCGGCTTAGCCATTCGTGCAGAAACGAGAGGACAATAGAGCGGTTGTTCAGAACACCCGCCCGTGTCATCCTTAGTTGTGGAAGTAAAGAACGGCAATGAGGATCCTGACCTATGGTCGGCTTAAAGATTATATTCCGGAGGGAAGGCGCCATATTTCCAGGTAATAGAGGATGGAGTGCTTCGTTGTAAGGGCCGTTTATGTGTTCCCAATGTTTGAGGCCTCCTTGATAGATTATAGACGAGGTACATTAGCGCCCGCTATTCTCTCCACCCTGGCACCCACAAATATGTATCATGATATCAAGAGAACTACGCGTTGTCCGGTATGAAAAGAGAAATTGTTGAATTTGCTTGACGGTGTCATGACGGTGAAAGCGAGAACATCGAAGCAGGCGGTTTGACTCGGGATATAGATTTGTGCCTCTCTGGAAGTGGGAGGCGGTGAATATGGATTTTGTGGCGGGATTACCCTAAGTACTAGACACGAGACATGACTCTATAGGTGATAGGCGACCAGTTGACAAAATCGGCTCATTTCACACGAGTGAGAACTACCTTCTGCCCGAAGATTATCTTTGATTGTATATCCGAGAGATAGTCAGATTGCACGGAGTGCCGATTATCCATTGACCAGACAGAGCACGATTCACGGCTAGATTTTGCGGTCGTTTCGAAGTGCAGGTGCAGCAGATTAATTTGAGCACTGCATTCCACCCTGGGAGCATGGATGGACAAGGCTGAACGCACCATTCAGCAGCTCGAATATGTTGCGAGCTTGTGTGCTAGATTTTGGTGGTAGTTGGGATGAGCATTTGCCCTTAATCGAGTTTGCTTATAATAATAGCTATCACTCGGCTATTCAGATGGCGCCTTTTGAGGCTTTATACAGGCGAAAATGCAGATCGCCGGTCGGCTAGTTTGAAATAAGGAGAAACGGCGTTAATTGGGCCAGATATTGTTCAGCAGTCGAGAGGAGAAGTAAAACTCAGAGAACGCCTATTGGCTTGCCACCCGAGTCACCGGAAATCATACGCGAGATATACGACCTTGAGAGACACGGAGTTCGATGTGAATATTTGGGTATTTAAGTGTCTTTCCGATGAAAGGGGTGATGAGATTCAGCAAGAAAGGTAAGCTCAGCCCAAGGTTTGTCGGGCCATATCAGATTCGCAGAAGAATAGGCCAAGTAGTATGAGTTGAACTTGTAGTCGAGAATTGGAATGCTGTTCATCCGATTATTTCGTATCCATGCTAAGGAAGTGCTTAGGAGACCCGTCAAGAAGCGAGTCCAGTCCAAGATATTCAGGTTACAAAAGAGTTGGCCTACGAAGAGGTTCTAGTAACTATCCTAGACAGACAAATCCGCAGATTGAGAACTAAAGATATGCGTCTGTCAAAATGTTGGCGCCAACGGGGAATAGGAAATGACGTGGGAGAATTTGAAGAAGATATGAAATCTAGATATCCTCACTTGTTACGGGCCTAGTCGGGCGACGGTATATCCATATTATTATTTATGCAGTATCTTGTAGTTGCATCTATATGAAATGAGAAAGATTGATGTTTAGCTGTCAGTGAACTATAGTATTGTGCGGAGTACACCGTATTAGACTTACCGTTTTCAGGTTTTGGGATAGTCCATATTACAGGGGAAGCTCTGCCAAAATTTTCTTAAAGTAATAAGTTGAGATGAGCCGAAAGTCCTCTAGATAGCAGTTTTAACATTTGAGGATGAATGTTCTTAAGAGGGGAGAATGTGCATTTAGTAAGATTCCGGCGTCTAGATGCCCTACTCGCACGTTAGTTAAGCATATTTGAAAGTCATACGTGCTAGGAAAGAGCCGGGAAAGATCGGACGAAAATCTGTCGAACCACCGCAGGAGGCCGAGACGACCCCTCCGCGATGGCGTCGTGTCACGGAGGTGGGGCCACCGCGTTGGCTCACGTGACCGTTGGGCTGTCCGGGCCCAAGTATATAAAGCCCACTTCGGTTTAAGTTGGTCATTATCCATTTTAATTTTCGAGCTTGTGACAGCCAGTAGAGACGAAGAGGAGAGTATAATATATCCGTTTGATTACGCTTCCAAATGAAGTCTAATCTCAAATTAACCTCAGTGCAAGAGATATTTAGCGGCGGGGAGCATTCCTACGATTTTTGTTTCGTGAAATCACAGTAAACGGTGTCGAGCTACCAGACCAAGGTAAGTAAATTGCTCCAAACTAATGTATATGTGCTCCTAGGCGCAAAGTGAATACTTCTCCCTTACGGACTTCGAAAAATAACAGGATTTTCGGCCCGAATCTTTGATAAGCCTAAGTTTAGACGATAATTATATCGAAAGTGACATCGTTCTTCCGAATAATGTTGTATTTAGTGCTAATTGATGTTTATATGAATGCAGTTGGGAGAAATAGGTTTACGGGTATTGACCGTGCCTCGTCCGACTGTCGGATAACGTCGGATTAAGATATGGCAAGTTGTTCTTCAGCAAGTTAGCAAGTCGTAGCTTTGTGAATCATAGTAAACTCCGTATTTGAAACTCTCGGAGTTGAATGTTGAGAATTGAATAAGTCTAGTAGATTCTAGTTTGCGTTGTCGTATCGTATTTAAGTCCGAAGATAGAAAAGTATGCGCCAAAGGGCGAGTTAGCATTCAGTTGCTATAGCTTATTGTATGATTAGCAAGCATGTTGTATAATAAAAAGAAACAAATTTTACGAATAAAAGCTAGTAAAGTAAATCGAGATGAGCCAGATAGTGTGCAACACGGACTAGCAACTCGGACAGTTTTATGGCTACGAGACTAGCCATTCGGGCAGATAGTATCTTGGCTACAGATTAGCCAACAGTTAAAAGAAAGATTATGGTAGTATATTCGATGGGAATCGGTTTAGTACGAAGAGATCGGAATAAGGAAATCAGTTGAGATGATGCTTTTCCGATTATACATGCTTGCTATTTATATGGCTATTTGCTTGTTGAGACTTGTTGTGGCGTGAGGCCCCTTGTTGAGCGTCTCGCCGCCTCTGGGTTGGTAATCGTGTCGCCCACTGGCCCGGGTGGGTTTCGTCACTCCAGGGAGTGGCATGCCGTCCCCGGCTTGGACGAGAAGATGGGATGAAGATTTCCATACTTGATCGATTAGCACACAAGTGCGGCTACGCAGTTTCGAGATAGCCTGAGAGGGGAACCAGACCCTATCTGTTACTGTCTGTACATACAGTTATTTCAGTCTGACTCCCGGTTTTAGATAGCCACTGAGGAGAGTTCCGGGGGACGGACCCTATCTGTTCTTGTACAGCCTGCAGGTGTAGCTCCGTTGCAGATAGCCAGGGGAACCGGACCCTATACAGTACTGTCACAGGGTCCCTCCCGGACTCGGACACGATTATTTATATGCGGGGCTATGGCCCGAGCCGGAGACCCCGGGGACCGGTAGAGGAGCTCAGTGAGCAGATGAGTGGGTGACTTATTTTTGGCGGTTTTGACCCAGTAGGGGTATATAGATTGTCTGCTTGCTTGGTGCCATCCAGAAACATGGGGGTTAGTATTGGCTCTTGCTTGCGACTTGTATATCTATTTCTGTGTTATATACTAGCTACTAGACGGTAGGTCGTCGCGTTACGAATGCGCCTGCGCCTTGCTCGATGCTGAAGCATGATCAATTCCTTGAGTTTATTGATTCGGTTATCTCACCTTACATCTGATTTGCTATTTATGTTATCTTATTTGATTCCTTTCAGTTATGATATTTCAATTGCTTTGCATGCTCGGTACCAGCGGAACTAACGCCGGTGGGGCCATTTGCATTACTTGCCTGCAGGTACTGTAGACGAGGAGGCGATCCTCGTGATTTCGATCATTGTTGAGTTGTCATGCGAGTCGATTCCCCGGAGGTGTAGCTCTTTTACTTTTGATGTACGGTATGGGTAGGTTGGGGCCCTGTCGATCATTTCTATCATTACTCACTTAGAAACTGCAGATTGTAGTTTATCTCCCTGTGGTCGGTTAAGCCGGTCGTGAGGCCGTGGTTGTATAGTTGTTTAGCATCCTAGTTTTTATGTTGTATGTGAGGCCATGTTTTGAAAGTAGTGGTGACCTTGCCGGTCATGTAGCTTTCCAGTTTTCTTGTTAAGTTTCAGATATTCTGGTCACATGTTATTAAGTGCACGGTGGCTATAGGCCCAGGATGGCGGAGGAGGCTGTGTTCTGGCTGTTATATATAGCCCTTTATTTCCGGGGAACCTAAAATAGAGCTAGAAGGGCACCGGTGTGCCTCGGCCCACCGGTTAGTAGTCCCGGGTCCTCGGGCACCAGGTGCCGATCCTTACCCCCAAGGCGGGGTGTGACAACTGCTTTCTTAGATTCTCCCCGCGCTAACTTTATCCACAATCTTACCCGGCTTTTCATCTCGTCAAGCTTGTCTAGCTTTGATTTCCTCAACAGCGAGGACTTAGCCTCCATGTTGGCTAATATGCCACCTCTTTCTATCGGCGACAACCTCACCAAAATATTTGCCAAGTCTGAACTTCTCGACCATCGGCGGCGAGCGAAGCTTTCGAAGCAAGCTAGATTGCCTATGCTCACCGTGTTCCCGCTCAACGCGTCTGCCACAATATTGGCCTTTTCGGATGGTACAAGATAATGTATAATCCTTAAGCAGCTCCATCCATCTCCTCTACCTCAGATTAAGATCTTTCTAGGAGAACACATACGCAGAAACCATAATGATCCGTGAACACTTCACATCGAGCTCCCTCTGGGTAATACCTCCAAATTTTTTAGGGAAAACACCATTGCTTTGCTAGCTCCAAATTCATGCATGGGGTAATTCTTCTCATGCACCTTCAATTGTCTCGAGGAATGAGCAATGACCTGCCTTTCCTGCATTAACACAACATCCAACCCAGATCATGAGGCATCACAATAAATATCAAAGTCTTTACCTTCACCATTAACATGAGGATAGGTGTTGTGGTTAGTAGAGTCTTGAGTTCTTTGAAAACACTTCACATTCCTCTGACCACGGAAAGGGTACATCCTTTTAGGTCAACTTGAATTCAGAACCGAAGCGATGGATGTAAACCCTTTACCAGCGGCAGTAATAATTGTCGGCCCACAAAACTCAGAATTTTCATCACATTAGTTGGCATCATTGGTATGACTGCCTCCACCTTTTGTTGTCCTTTGAGTTCTCTTTGGAAACCACATGCCCCAGAAAAGACACTGATTCCAACCAAAACTTGCACTTAGAGAATTTGGCATACGGTTGCTTCTCCTTTAGCAATCTCGGTACAATTCTTAGATAATTCTCATGCTCTGCTTGGTCTTAGAATACACCAAGATATCGTCAATTTACACAATCACAAAAGAGTCCAAGTAAGGTTTGAAAATACCGTTCATCAAGCTCATGAACGCAATTGGGGCATTAGTGAGTTCAAAACACATGACTAGAAACTCATAATGCCCATGCACAGTCAGAAGGCTATTTTGGAAATAAACTGGTCCAAATTTTCAATTGGTGATAGCCCGACCTCAATTGATCACAGAAAACACTACCTCCTGTAACTAATCAAACAAATCATCTATTCGAGGAAGAGGGTACTTGTTTCAAATAGTTACCTTGTTCAACTTATGGTAGTCTATGCACATTCGCATATTACCATCCTTTTTCTTCACAAACGAAATTGAGGCACCCCACGGGGATACACTTGGTCTGATGAACCCTTTACTAAGAAACTCATACTTAACTGCTCCTTAAGTTCTCTCAACTCAGTAGGTTCCATTCGGTATGGAGGAATAAAAATGGGTCAAGTCCTCAGCTCTAAATCTATACAAAAGTCAATGTCGGGGTTCGGCATGCGGAAAATCTACGAAGAACACCTCTAGAAACTCACAAACAACGGGGGACCGAATCTATGGAAGGACCCTCAAAACTAGTGTCCCAAATGTGCTAGATACATTGAACAACCCCTCTATCAACTTACAGGTACAAATATAAGAGATGAGTTTCTTAGGAGAAGGGCTACAATTCCCTTTTCGCTCCAATCTAGACGCCCCTAGCCCATAGATATAGTGACGGTCTTAGCATGGAAATCTATGGCTATGGCATGGTAAGGGGAAAACCATCTCATTCCCATAATTATATCAAAATCGACCATATATAAGATCACTAAGTCCGCCAGAGTGCCAAACCCCATGAAATCAACAATGCAATCATAGAACAGAAACTATCCACCAACACAAAATCCCCAACGGGAGTAGACACGCAAATAGGAGTATCAAGCACATGATAAAAGATCCAGCCTAATGCAAATAAGCAGACACATAAAAATGTAGGCTCAGATCAAACAACACAATGAGCAGTATATCGTCCACGAGTCACACGTATAATAACGGCGTTGAAGCCTCGCCTCCTAGTCTACCCAGGAAAAGCACGGAAATGGGCTGATTACCCGCTTGAGAACTGCCCCACTTGGGTTCTTCTACCCTCTACTTGACTGGGTTCCACACCTACCCACCTAAGCACGTCCTATACCCTGCTGAGCACCACCTCTAACAGCTAGCTGACCACCTTGTCAGGCATGGACAATCCAAGCGAATGTACTACCTCCTCTCGGCAAGGCCCGGAGCTTAAGGGAGGCTAGTGAGGAACGATTTTCCCGCCCTATCTGAACCCAGGGCACCATCTGCAGATGTGGACATACTTTCCATACTCATGATAGACCTTCTCAATCCCACTGGCCTCTAAGTAGGAACAAAGAAATATAGCGAGCTCACGAGTACGAGCAGATGATTTGGGTGCCCCCCAATTGCACTTGATAGTCATAGGCTGTCCTAAGGACCTCCGACTAGCACCTGCCAAAATTAGTTAATAGGGCACCCTGAGAAACCCTAAGTGTCGGGCCTTGGCAAACAAATTACTAAAGGAACCCAGCTCTTTGAGCCTTCTTCTCGGCGTCGCTTTGCATATCCCTCCTGTCTCAACCCTTCCACGGACTTCACCTCTACCACCTCTTAAAGGTTTTACCTGAGGAGACCATCAGAAAGAGTCGATACAAGACCCACATTCAGGCCTTTAACAAACTACGATCCTCTCCTCCTCTAGTGGGTAATAGAGGTAGAATATATACAGACGGAAATTGAAGCTGATCCTTGTATGCTGCAACAAATGAGTTACACTGCTCGATGGTGGTGAACTCATCCCGTCTCCTATCCCTTAGTGTGCGGGGAACATACTTCTCCAATAATGTAGGTAAAACTAAGTCCAAGTTAATGGAGAGTGAACACGATGGTCTATACTCCACAAACGCTCTTTACTAGAGCTTAGTATCCCCCATCAATTTGAAAATGACAAACTCCACACCATATCTCTCCATCGCCCCCATCTTATGGAGCCTCTCATGATAATCAATAATGAACTCATAGGCATCATCTCCCTCAGAGTCATAGAATATGGAGGTTTCATCTTGGTGAACCTCTAAAACAGGTCATGCTCCTCCTCCCCGTCATAACCGGTCCCACTACTGACCTTGGGAATATGACAACTTTCGATATGTCATCAATCGGAGGAGCCACAACAGCTGCATGTTGTATCCCCAACTGCTTCCCACAGGAGTTTTTGCACTGCTCCATTACGTACGAGGCCACTTAGGAGATTGAGGACCTAAGCTAGAACCTTAGAGGATGCTGAGAGCGGAAGGAGCTTCCCTTTGAGTTGTAACTTCAACTTCAACAGCCACCTGCTCCGGTACTGCTGGTGGAATGGGAGATGCAAATCTCTCTCTAACTGGAGCAGGAGCACGATCCCCTCCTCTAGAAGTAGCAAGCCTCCGTCCATGATCTACGCCCCTTATACATCGCCGAGACTACGGCTCAGCTCTTGGTTCGGTTATTTGCATCTCTATTACCATTTGCGCGTGTTCTCACAATCTGAGTAGGAAAGAAGAAAAGTTGTTAGATACCAACTTAGATCACTAGATATCAATTTGAACCAACTAATCGCATGAAAGGAGAGATGGAGTCTTTCTAAAGTCTTGCGATCTCTCGAAGATAAGTTACGGACGTCTTCACATTGATCCATGAGACTCTACTAGACCTGTCTTTGTGCAATGAGATCAACGAACCTAGTGCTCTGATACCAACTTTTCGACCCAAATGACCGTGATTAGCACCCACACTAACCCCCGGGCAAACCAATGATTCCCAAAATTTACCCCAACATCAAACATTGACCCAAGAGATAAGGGTTTATAAATAAATGAAAGAAATCATTACAAGCAGTAATCAACCTCTTAAAACCAAAACAAAACAAAAAAAACAAATCCCAAGACCTGAAAGTCATTGAACAAGATGTCTGCTTACAACTCTAAGAACAATTAGAGTCTAACACACAAACCGGAAATAAATGTCCGTAATAGAAGGATATCTTGGCGAGAGAGTGGTACTACCTCCTCGGTCTTCTCACCTTCAATAAATTGTTGTTGCTTTACAGGTGAGGACGCGAGAAACTTCCTGGTTCTAACTCTGCACATAGAAAAGAGAAGTGCATGCGTAGGATCAATACATAACGATGCTTGGTAGGCATGTTTGGGTGACCTCGCATAATAACGTCTAAACATAGCAACAATGATATAAAACAAGTCTTTAGCATCATACAGAAGTATAGAAACCAATTCAAGTGCATTGTCTCTAACACAGGTGACAGCCAGCCTGCTCACTAGATTGGATCTTTCAGCTGAGCGGTCCTTAGCCGCTACGGCGGTCTTACCGCGGCGGAAGGAGTTACGCGCAGGGATTTTCCTTAGGCAATATCTCAACTTAGTTGCACCTTAAATAGTTCATCAGTTCACATACTCAACAGGTCAATTCAACTATCATACACAAGTCTGAGATTAAATAATTAAAAAATCTTTATCCCTTACAAATACAACAGTAAGTAATTACAAGCAAAATCCACACAACAATTACCAACGAGTGATCGTGTCACACTTAGAATTCGATTCATGTCTTTTGTTTCAAGATCACATAAACAAAATCCGTAACTCCCACATCCACTTAGCACATTCTTAATGTTGTTACATATAAGCACAACACCCAACATAAATAAAGTAAAACATAGGGTGACATGTCGCGCAAACACCTCCTCCATGTCCCTATTACCACTCAAAATTCACAAACTCGGTGTGCACACATGTTAGAGGTCTTATTTTTCCCTTCCAGTCATGACCTGCAGGGATTCTAGAAATCCATGTGCTTTGGCCACGGCGCAGTACCGCTCCCACTCATATGCTTGTCCGGATGATCCCCTTAGACATGGCCACTCAACAATGCTCCTTTAGCCAGATGCTCCCCTTGAGCACGAGTCAGTCATCTCAGATACTTTTCTATTCCAAGTCATTTTCATCCATAAAATAAAATAGTAAAGCAACTCTCTCTCTCTCTCTCTCACACACACACACTCTCTCACACACACACACACATATATATATATATAAATCAACACTTAGAAGTATATATTCCACTCCCTCGCACACAAGTACAAATCATTGATTCCCATGATAGCATTCTTAAAAGATATTCACTTCACAAATTCCTTGAAATTTTCACAAAAAATCGTAATCATCATCTATTAATATGATCTCCCTAATTAATCAAAAACATCATTTAAAAATGGATAATGTATGAAGACCAATCTCATATCATCACCACACATGCATCACAAGTCATTATACAGTGCAACCCTCTAACCATGACCTACCTCGTTTTTTGAATATAACAATTTGGCTACTCTGTAGGAGCCTTGCCCTTCCTCAAAGCTTCGGATCATTCAAAATCTACATAACAAGAGTACTTCATTACTTACTCTTCAATCATGAGTTTAAATAGATCAAACCCTCCCCTTTGGGCTATTCTCGTAAAACCTAATTCTCTTTGGGTTCTAGTCTCAATTCCTGCGTAACCCTTATTCTCAGCATCTAATTCTAGGGAGCAATCAGAACTCTTCAAACATCAACCCAAATCACCCCCTAATCATCCCAATCCATCTCTAATTTAACAGCCTAGGATTTTTCTCTACAAAAGCTTCCACCATTAAAGGTCCACAAGCAATCTAGGATCAACCTTTACTCGTAGTAGAGATAAAAAATTGAAATTATTACCTTAGGAGAAGAGTTCACTTTTCTGGAGAGATTTTCCATTCTCTAGCCCTTCTGGTTGTGTTTTGAAAATAATGGCGTAAAAACCTCATAATTTCCCACTTAAAACCCTTGATTTCCATCGTCTAGTTACGATAGTCTTATTTATGCTACGGACCCAGCATGTGTAAAAGTGTCACTATGGTGTTTCCAGCCAGTTACTTCCCAAATTCGTTAGGCGGACTTCGGCCGCTACCATGGTGTCGTTGCTTGGCGGAAAATCCACCGTTGTAGCGGTCCCCAGAACTAGTAGCTACCCAAATTAGGTCGAGTTTACTTAGGAGTATTTCACGGTACATTTCTAACCCTCCTTAGCACATTTCTAGTGTTCTAGGTCCTGTTCACCCCATTAACGATGTTCGAGCCATTACACCATGACTGAAGGATGGTGTGGACTAGTTCCACGATCTGTTTTTGTAACCACGAGTCTCGACTTGTGTTAGCTCAAACTGCTTTGGCATATCAATTAGAACTTCATCACAGAACGTGTGAAACTTCTCACATAGAACTCGGATCATTAGGAGACATGCTAGAGCATATGTGAATCGACATCGAATACAACTACTCTTTCTTATTAACACCACACCAAACGTTCAAAATTACCCTTTCTAATGGTGTGATCTTAGTATAGAAATGTGAGGCATTATATTTAGGGTCCACAACTAAATTTAAAATATCCATTTATAGATATTTTCTAGTGGGTAAAGAAATAAGAAAATCATTTGGACAAAATCGAAGATGAGTTTTCATTGCAATGGATCCACTTTGATATTTGTGGTCCTATAACACTCCATAAATTCAACTAGATTTGAACTATTAAATTTGGTGTGACTTGATCCAAGCTATGATAAATCACAAATATATATACGTTAAAGTTAGTATCTTAATATGTACTAGGTGTGAAAAGATTGAAGTTGAAAAAAAAAAAGAAAACACCAAATATGAGTTTAAGCATGTGTAACATAGATGCTCATGCGGATCATACATTTGACATACAAATCACATGTGTCTTAATAGATGAATGCCACATCCAACCGTATAATTGACATACAGGCCATATTTTGAGCCGTAGATTGAAATCCTAAATATAGAAATTTAGGGGTCTTCGAGTTTGTGACATACGAAGTCAGCATGCAGAATAGTGAGTGGAGACTAACAGAAGGTTTTGAGAACCCTGTGGTCACATACAGACCAATGCAATTTTTTACATGTCAACCATAGATGGTTTCAGAGATTTTCTTAAGTTGGACATGGTTTGAGAGGTCACATACGGGCTATCATGCAGCCTCATATGGTGACATAGTGCACGTAGTGGAGGCGATATGTGAGATTTACAGAAAACCACAAACACGATTTTAGTTTGAAAATTTTATTCTAATTCATTTTTGTCTAACATTTGAGATTAAAAAAGCAACTTATGATTTCCTAAAATCATTCAAGATGAGTTTCTATTCACTCACATAGTTATTACACTGATTTAGTAAGGATTAACATGCAAATCACATTCTAATCCATGATTCAAGAAATTTGATTCATGAGTGATTGAAGAAAATTTTTGAAAAATATATAAGAGGTAAGTGCCTTGAATAATTTCTTCGACTAGAGGATAATTGGGTTCATATAGCCTATTGAGGGCATCGCAATAAGTTGCATAATTCTCAAAATTTGTTAAAAGATGAATATTTTCCCTAGAACCTTGGAACAACAAATGATAGGAGTTCACTAGAATTGATTAAAGTTCTAATCTTTACTATTGAAATTGATTGTAGAGCTCTATATAGCATTGTGGGACACATTTAGAGAATTTTTAGTAGGATTTGATGTATGTATCATTTTGCTGAGTGTGAATGAATTTTTAATTGCATGCAGCACAACTCACTGAAATTATGGTTAATTTAGTACAATGAATATATGTACTTGAACGCATTTTACCCCCTTAATGAGATTGTGGACTTGATTTTTCAATGTGATAATTTTCGAAGTGTTGATGTTTTAGAAAATGTGTTTGCTCGAATGAGCCAATAAATAGGGCATGATTTAATGACTTTGATCATTATTTTTCAATGAATGTGTATTTGGGAATACAAATTTAGACCATTCTGTATTATGATATGACTTGATTTTAGCTATTATGTCGTGATTGTAAATTACTTTTGTTTGGAGCCTGTATGGGAAGCCTAGCTATTTGGGAGGAAGAACAGTCATTATGCATTCTATTATTGCATTTGAAAAGTTGTTCTACTCCGAGATTGGCCTCCATGAGTCGAAATCTCTAGTGAATCACTTTGAGCAATGGAACCTATTTATGGCTCTATCAATTTGGAATTATGCCCATGAGTTGTTATGAAACTTCTATTTTGTCTATGAGTTGGAATGGGGTATATGTTCTTTTTTGAGATTTGGCTTGATAATAACATGATGACTTGATTTATGATACTAATGGGTCTTATGCAATTACTAAGAATAATAAGCTAAAATTTGATTATTTCTTCATTGATGATTTCTTTATAATTTTATTATTTATTCTGTCGTTGATTTTGAGCTAGTTGCTAACACGGTTTTTTAAAAAATTATTATATTAATACCATTATTAATTTTATGGTATGCTAGGTAAAAGGAGGTAGGTTCCATAAGGGACATGCTTTCATACGAATTTTGGTGAGCTCATACTCTTACTCCTTAGGACTCTAGTGACTCTTTTACTACTTTATTAAATTTTAATTCGTATCTTGTGATGAGCCCGCAAGTGTACGGGTCGTGCAAGTAATATAGTGGCTCTTTTTAAGAGTAGAAATGTCGGGCCCCACGGGGGTGGACCATTCCTCTAACTATCCACTTTATACCGTAGATCTTAGATTCTTAAAGTGTTGGTTATAGACATTTCATTTGAGAATAATTAAGTCTAAGTTTGGGTCAACGAAGTGATACGAAAGTGCTTTAGGAGCAACATAGGTTAAAACCAATTAATCATACGATATCGATTTGCAATGGAACAAGCATGGTACTATCAATTGTTATTTCACATAATTAGAATTGCATGTTTGTGGTCTTTCGAGCCTCAACACGACAATCTAGCCTCACTGCATCATTGTGAGCGAGGTTTAATTTTCCTAGTCGCGGGCAATCAATTATGTTGTGGTTTACGGAAACGATTGGGGACTTTCGTACGTTTAACCATTTAACCCAACTTAGCCTCACAACTACTTCTTCGAGTGGTGATGTGACATCCCAGTTGGTCTTTCATAACCCCCGTGTGTCAACCAAGCAAGGTGTTAGGTATATTTCTATCAAACACGGAACCTCTCCACGAGATTACTTCGCATACACATTTCTCATGTCTGACCTAGGTAATGCCTTCTCAAGCTATTTCCCAAGCTAACAATATGCTTTTATGGTGATCAATCATAAAAACAACCAACAAATCAGAATGTAAGACGGAAACAACAATCAATAACTCAATTCCAAAACAATATCATAGAATTACAATCGTAATCCATGGCTTCAACCTAGAGAGGGTTCTTGCCATTCATGTTAGTAAAACTAACGTTACTCTACTCCTAATCTATTAATCTACTCCTAACTACATACTTACATGAGGTGGTAGATGAAGGGAGGTGACCAACCCTAGCTGAGTTCTCCCACTTCTCCCTTCACTCCTAGGTTTTCGAGAATAAAATCGTGACCAAATGGAAATAAGAGCGGGTCCCTGTGCAGTAAATGGAGAGCGTGCATAATTTGGCCTGTCGTGGAACGGCTCCGTGTCCACACAGGTGTATCGGCTGAGCACTGCCTCAGCAGAGCATCGAAAAAGCTCACTGGAATTCAACCCGAAAATCGGCCTCGGAGCACCGCGATGGCACGTGGCACGCTGCTTGGGCAGTGCGTCACACCCTCTTGGTGTGGGCCCTCTTTTGGCACATTGACAACGCGCATGGGGGCTGTTTGAGGCAACCACCACTGCCGTAGCGTGCCGACGCGCAGGTGGGCTGTTTTGGGCCTCTCTTTGCCGCCGTTAGCGTGTTTATTCCTTCTCCAAGCCCTAACTTCACCAATTCAGCGATTAGCTCCTCAAAGTCATCAAAAACCACAAAACAAAGGCTAATCATGTTGGTTAGCACATATCTTCACTTTTATATAAAATCACATGAAAATGTATAAAAGAACGTAGACAACACGACGGGCCCAAGCTATAAAGCGTATCAGGACCTATATTATTTCCCGTGATCACAGCCCCACACCTTAAAGCCTTGTTCGTCCTCCAACAACCTTTTATATATGCGTATGGAGTCCCATAACTAATTGCTACAAATAATTCAACTACAAAGCTATAATGATTACGTAAGATACAAGTTAAAAATAAAGACGTACTATGAAATACAACTATCTTCAAGACTTCTCCAACCTCGAGAATGCGACTCAAACTTAGCAAACTCATGTCAATCAGCGATTAAGGAAATCTACATGAATTTTATCCTTCATTAAACATGTGCCCTCACCACATTTGGAAAAGAGGTTACCCAATCACACAAAATAATTTTTACATCACAGCATGTGTTGGTACATGGATAAAATTACACTCACTCTCACAAAGAACCGCCATCATGTCATGACCCATAAGCACCTTAAAGTGTTTGCCCACTAAATTGAGGATGTATGAGATAAAAGATCCAGTAGGACTTTGTAGGTTATGGCATAACTCAGAGTACAGGTAGGTACTATTATGGCAGTAATAGTGACTATCTTTTTCCTAAGCGCTTTTAATACATCACGCCCTCCTAAGCATTTCCTTCCCTTACTTCTTTTTATCCTTGATGGTTTCTTTCCTCTTTTGTTTCCCTTTTATTTGAGGCACTTTGACTTGTCAGTAAGGAGCTCTATAAATAACTTTTTCATTACTTTGTTTTCTTACTCCTTAACAATCAACCATTTCACACAAGTGCACCTTTGACCTTTCTCAACTTCTACACAAATTGCTACTTTTCATTTCTTTCGTTCTCCTCACTCCTTTATTCTTGATTTTCTTCTTCAAGCGCTTAAGACTGGGTCCAAGTCAGGTTTAACGAAGAAAGTTAAGCTTATGTTGCATCTATCAAAGAATGGAAACCAAGTCTCAACGGGGCTAACTAGGATTAATTTTCAAGGTAGGTAAGCAGGGATAAAGAGGAGTTGTCAAATACCTAAATCATCTCCTACAATTCACCTCCTTCATTTCACTTCATACACACACCAGGCAGTTCTAGACAATCCACAATAGCATAGAATACTCAAACCTTACACTGTTGCGGCTTACTCAGTTCAAGACACATTAATGAGACTCTTACTCATTAATGCAGAATTCAAAATTAAGCTTGAGTTATATTGAGTCACATTCAAGAGCCTAAGAGGCCTCTCACACAAGTTATACACTTGCATGCTTCAACACTAGACAGCACACTCTTACAACCATGTGCAGCACATAACAAGAATTATCAAAGCATCCATTAGCTGCTGGTTTCAAAAACCCGACACCTATCGACTAATTTTCCTCAAGACGGTCGTCATCCATCCATCGTCAGAAACAGTCCCTAACTATGACTAAAACATTATGTACAGACAAAGAAAAATAAAAATAAAAATTTTGTTATGAGTTCAAGACCCCGTCGGAAAAGAGGCAGAAAGAAACGGCTCCAACGGGTGATGAATTCATGCTTGATTCACAAATATTTTTCAAATTTTTCTTTCCCTTTTTTTCCAAAACAAGAACAGTACCTTCACCAACAATTTGTTAGGCACAAAAATTTTGAGAATTTCGTAGAAATTTCCCTGCCACACTTAAAACATGCTATGTCCCCGTAGCATCAAATTAACATTTCAAGAGGGCGAAATGCTCCACGAGGCCTTTAGGCCTAGCTAGTAGCATGTTTTCCACCATTGCACAAGCGGGTAGTCGACCCCACACTTTTCCTCTTCCATGCTTCTTCCTCCTACGAGAGATGGAACTTCATCTACACCAATGCCTAACTTTCCGCAACAACACAAACAAACGCTGAAAAATAACAAGATAAATAAAATAAAAAATTAAAGTTGTGCACAAAGGTACCCTTGGGTTGCCTCCCAAGCGAGCCTTATTTTACGTCGTGGCACGACGTGGACTGTGCCTACGGGGACATCCTCATACCTGGGTTCTCTGAGAACCATCTCCTTTCTTCTGTTTGTTGAGAGAGCTTGACCTCCCACTCTGTTCCTCCTTTCTCCAACTTCTTTTCCATTTCGAGTCCTTTATCGGACTTGGTGAGCATGTATTGCTTTATTTTGTGCACCTGTGGAATCCTCCCACCCCACTTATCCTCTGCCAACACACTAACTTGACAAAGGTTTTTACGTAGTGTGTGGTGGTTTAACTCTTAGGTGACGGAAGATTTCTTCTTCATCTCGACCCTCATTTTCGGGTCCCTTCTTTTAAATCGATTCTGCTCCTCCGGCGGCCAAGAATGGCGTCCCAAGATTAAGTGTACCTGGTCATCAACCTGAAAATCTAAAACAATAAAATCGGGTATAATAAATTTACCTACTTTGATGAGAAAGGTCCTCTATGATTCCATCTCGGTGTCACTCGCGACTTGTCGGCCAGTGTTTTGCAACATCAACCTTGTCAGTCTCTCAGTCTTCCCAACCCCAAGGTGTTGAATAATGATACGGGAGCATTAGATTAACCGCTGCCTAAATCACACAAAGCTCTGAGCACTCCAGCTTTACCAATTTGTATGGGGAGGGTAAAACTCGGGTCTTTGACTTCTTTGGCATTTTGCTCAATACCTGTGTACACTCTAAGTCAGTGCTACAGTCTGGACATCCACCAATCTAACTTTGTTCGCCATCACGTCCTTCAAGTATTTAGCATACTTGGGCATTCCCTACAAGACATCAATAAGAGGCAAATTTATGTGAAGTTCTTTGAAAGTCTCAGAGAACTTTTTGAAACATTCCTCCTCCTTGTCTTCCTTGGGTCTGCGAGGAAATGGTGGTGGTGGTCGTTGTGCTGGCTGCAATGAAGATTGCACATTTTGTTGCCTAGCACCTGATTTACTCCAGTATCAGTAGATGGTCCTGGTCTTACCAACTCAGGCTGCGCCTCTTTCTCAACTCTTTAAGCCTTGCATCGGCTAAGCTGTCAACCCCAGCTTCTAAGACTGATGGCATTGATTTGCCAGGGTTAGGATCTGCATCGCTTGGTAATCCCCTTGGCACGGCTCATATTCTGAGCAGCTGCTATCTGACCCACTTGTTTTCAAGGTGCGGGTGGCTACTTGCTGATTCATTAAGTCCCCCATTGCCATCTCGCCTGATTTTGCTAAGCGGATGCAGGTCTCCATAATTTTCTGCGGTGTTCCTCAATACGGCTGCTACTGTGCCCATTAATCTGCCTATTCTGCTTTGATACTGATGTTGTTGAGGGTTGCATGAAATTTGCTTTTGATATCCACCCCAAGAAGAATTGGTGGCCACATAATGTCTGTTGGAGTTGTTTAGAAATTCTGATTGTTCCGCTGCACATTCCCAACAAAATTGACTGATTCCGGATTGGCTCCACAGATTCTGCATTGTGCCATTGTTACCATAAATTTCACACCAACTCGGAGCTTGCTGAAGTGCATTAACACGGCCACAATTGTTGGTGCATACTCTCGGTTTATTGGGCGAGTGATATACGATGTTGAAAGCAGAAGCTAAGCTGTGCTGCCAAGGCATTTTCAAACCCTCTGCTTCTGTCAACCTGCTCTTCTTCCCTGCCCCTCTCGATGATTCGCTGTGCCACTCTGGATTTCCTTGTGCAATTGTTCAACAAAGTGTACAACTCATCATAAATCTTCTCCAAACTTGCCCACCCATTGCTGAAGTCTAGTAATATTTTATTGTGTGGGTCTAGACTTTCTACAAAGGTATAGGCCAGCACTTCATTTGATTGCTGATGATGGGGACAGTCTCTCAACAATGACTTGAATCTTTCCCAAGCCATATAAATTTTCCATCGGAAGCCTGCTTGAAACTAAGTATCTCCTTCGTAACTGCGGAGTCTTGCACGAAGGAAAAAATCGATAAGGAACTTTCTGGCAAGTCATCCCATGAAGTAATGGAGTTCGGTGGCTCGGCCCAGCCACTTTTCGCCTCTCCCAATAATCAAAATGGGAAGAGGGTTAAGCGGACATAATCTGTGGACAGCCGGTGGGGACGAACATGGCGCTTGCTCAAAAGAAAGCTCTGTGGGGATGCTGTGCGGGTCCTCTTCTGCCATTCCGATTAGACTGACCACTAGAATGTAACAGCTGCACCATATTCTGTTTAAACTCAAGAAAGTTCCCTCCAGGCTCGGTTTACGGATACTGGGAGTCACATTAGCGCTAGTGGGATTGCCACTTGCGAATTGGTCTTCTTGCCATTAATGCCGATAGGTTGTACTTGTCCCGCGGGTGGTTGTTTGTACCTTTCTTGAAGTCTCTTTAGCTTTTGCGCTAAAACTCTCTCTTTGCAAATGGATTTGACGTTCGGGTTCAAGCAACGGTTCCACAAGCTCTCTATTTTCTAGCCGGCTCGGCGAGGACAGCCTGTCACACCACCAATTAGACAAACTAAGACCAGGATTTCTCAACTCTTAAAAAGAAAATTTAAAAATCACACGAAAATAGATAAATTATCAAAACTTCGCCAAGTCCCAGCAGCGCCAAAACTTGATGAGCCCGCAGGGTGTACGGGTCGTGCAAGTAATATAGTGGCCCTTTTTAAGAACGGGAATGTCGAAAGGAGCCACGGGGGAATTTGGGCCCATTCCTCTAACTATCCATTTATAGCGTGAATCTTAAATTCCTAAAGTGTTTGGTTATAGACATTTTCGTTTGAGAATAATTAAGTCTAAGTTTGGGTCAAGTATTCGAAAGTGCTTTAGGAGCAACATAGGGTTAAAACCAATTAATCATGCGATAATACGATTTGCAATGGAACAAGCATGGTACTATCAATTGTTATTTCACATAATTAGAATTGCATGTTTGTGGTCTTTCGAGCCTCCAAACAACAATCTAGCCTCTTTGCATCATTGTGACGGAGTTTAATTTTTCTGGTCGCGGGCAATCAATTATGTTGTGGTTTGCGGGAAACGATTAGGGACTTTCGTACGTCTAACCATTTAACTCAACCTAGCCGTCCAACTACTTCTTCGAGTGGTGATGTAACATCCCAAGTTGGTCTTTCACACCAACCCCCGTGTCAACCAAGCAAGGTGTTAGGTATATTTCTATCCAAACAGGAACCTCTCCCGAGATTACTTCATACTCCCCACATTCTCATGTCTGGCCTAGGTAATGCTGCCTTCTCAAGCTATTTCCCAAGCTAACAATATGCTTTTATGGTGATCAATCATAAAACAACCAACAAATCGGAATGCAAAATGAAAACAACAATCAATAACTCAATTCCAAAACAATATCATAAATTACAATCATAATCCATGGCTTCAACCCTAGAGGAAGGGTTCTTGCCATTCATGTTAGTAAAACTAACGTTAATCTACTCTAATCTACTATTAATCTACTCCTAACTACATACTTACATGAGATTGGTAGATGAGAAGGGAATTTGATAAACCCTAGCTGAGTTCTCCCACTTCTCCCTTCACTCCTATGCAGTTTTCCAGAATAAAATTGTGACCAAATGGAAATAAGAGCTAAGGGTCTATTTATAGTAAATGGAGAACCTGCATAGTACAGCCTGTCGTGGAACGGCTCCCGTGTCACGGAGTGTATCGCGAGCCTTTGCCTGTGACACGGAGGCATCGCCAACTCTCTTTGGAATTCAACCCGAAAAATCAGCCTCGACAGAGCCTTGCATTGATGGCAGCGTGGCACGCTGCTTGGGCAGCGCGTCGCACCCTCTTGGTCGCGGAGCCCTCATGCCCGTGGCACGTTGCCAGCGCGCTAGGGGGCTGTTTTAGGCAGCACACTGTAGTGGCATGTTGCCGGCGTGCGAGGGTGGGGAACATTTAGACCTCCTCTTTTCCGCCGTTCGCATGTTTATTCCTTCTCCAAGCCCTAACTTCACCAATTCATGAATTAGCTCCTCAAAAGTCATCAAAAACCTACAAAACAAAGGCTAATCATGTTGGTTAGCACATATCTTTACTTTTATATAAAATCACATGAAAATGTATAAAGAACGTAGACAACACGACTAATTTAGAAAACATAAAGCGTATCACCGGGACCTATATTATTTCCGTGATCATCTTGTTAGTATTATTCTTGCAAAGAGACTTCATAATTAGATGTTGTGTCATAGGTGCTATGTAAACTCATTTCTTGACTAATTAGGTCACATTGCCATGTTTAGTTGATGAATAGACTTGCACATTCATTTATATATTATTTTTATTTTATTTAATAGTTTAATGGACTAAATTATGCTTAATATGTTAATTAATAATAATGGAAAATTGCGTAAAATATTTAATTTATAATTGCTTCCAATATGGTTAGCACCAGGATGCAGTACGCGAGGATCGGGTTTGAGGCTTAACAAATTTGGTATCAAAACTCTGGTTTACAGTGTCCTAGGACCTGTATATGGAGTTGTTTCCACTTTAGTTTACCTCAGAGACAACCTAATCACTTTGCATGACCAAAAGATTACCAGGACATCATTATGTTTCTCATTTTGATTCTAGTTTGTGCTACAAAGCTTGAACTCATAGAATTGTTCTAATATATGCATTATTCGTGCCTCCCACCAAAAATAGGTTTGACATGTGTTGGATATCTTGTAAGCTGACCCAGGTGCTTCTAACACAACGTCGGGGGGACATCCAACCTTACCCATTAGAAATCTTAGTAGCTTGATTGGTTGGATACTTAAATTTTCATCTTGTTGGTGAGAGTTCAATTACACACCTTGTAATCCCTTCCTATATTACCCTTTCCGTACCCCTTATTTAGAAAAAAATTACCCACTAACCTGCAGCTATTGACACCAATGTTAAGGTAGGGACTGATATTAGAAATCAAGTACCTTCACAAGCTTTGCATATTCTTGTTGTTCTGGCGAAATGTTGCTTATATTGGGACTATGCAAAGTTACTCAAAAACTCATTATACATTACCTACCAAACACAATGCAAATTTTAGGAGTGCGGTGGTAGCCAAAGGAAGCATATTTAAACACTTCTTGAGTTTGAAACCACCAGAATTCTATCGCTCGCTCATAATGGATGATGCGGTATTTCATGGATGATACTTTTAAAGGTCACGAGCTATGGGTTCTCGTAGTTCCAAAGATTATGGAGTTAATTTGCATATCAATTGAAGGATGAAACTCACACTTGGTTTGAGATGTGTGAGAGAGAGTGTTCTACTGCTCATGTTCCTACTTGAATTGAAGATTTGAAGAGCCATTTATGAAGAGGTTTTTGTCTAAGAAGGGCGGTTCACATTGGCGACTAGTTTGAGTAGCTAGAGTAGGATAGGATAACTATCCATGAATATATTCTGCAGTTCACCTATTTGACTAGGTATGTGATGTACATGATTCCCACTGAGAATCAGAAACTGAAGGTTTTGCGTGGTTTGATGCCTCATATTAAATCTGCTTGTGTTTTTACGCTATGTCTCCCCCTTGCACCTTTGAGTCATTGTGGGCTTCATTAAGGAACAAGAAGGTTAGAAGAATCAAGGTAGGTTGGAGAGGGAGCAGAATAAGAAGGTATAATCTATGGGTAGTTATAGTATAACTATATTGGGGTACAACGAAGGGGATCCTATACACATACATGATACGCTACCCATAACAATCAGATTGGGCCTGCTTAGTGTGCTACTCGAGAGGTCATATTAATCATAGCCTATATCACGGTAATGAGACATATGGTTGCCATCATTGTGGTATAAATGGGAATTTCAAGAAGAATTGTGAAGCTTTAGAGAGAGTTGGCTAACTCTTTCGTTTAAAAAATTAATTACCTGGCCCTTTTGTTGTTGTGAACCAATGCACTTGCTAGGTCCAATTTCACTAATCAAGATGCTTGTGAAATGTAGGAGGTAATAGTTACTAATGTTACTAATACTAGTAATGAGGGTGAAGCTCGACTCTATAGTTTGGCTTGTAGGGAGGCAGTTGACACTGGATATTGTTGTCATAAGTATTCTTACTATTTTCACCTATGATGCATACTCATTACATTTCGTCTGGATCGAATTTGTTATCTAACACCATATTTATCTCTTTATTTTAGGGTGGAGCCTGAACAATTGTTAGAACCTTTTTCGGTGAATAACCTATTAGAATTCTCGTTATTGCTTCTAGAATGTATACAAGTTACGTAGTTGTGGTCAAAGGGCAAGAGATCACCACCGATTTAATTGAACTCAAGATGGTAGATTTTGATGTGATCATAGAAATGGAGTGCCTTACAGACATTATGGAGCTGTGGATTACCTCTCCAAAATGAGTCAGAATTGTGAATTTCTAGATGAACCCGTTATAAAATAAAATAGAGACATTTCACAAAGCCTCGAGATAATTCATATCATATCTCAAGGCCTATGAGATGATCTCAAATGGTGTGCATACCACCTCGTTATTTGTAGATGACACTCGGGATGTAGTATTAGAGTTTGACTTGTGCTTGTGGTCAGTAGGTTTCCCGAAGTGTTTTCTAAGAAACTCCAAAGTATCCTACACGATAGAGTTATTAATTTTGATATTGATGTTATTCACGATACTTTGTCGATCTTTATCCTACCTTATCATATGGCTCCTTCCGATACTCGGTCGATCTCTATCCCGACTTATCTATGGCTCCTATAGAGTTGCATGAATTCAAAGAGCATCTGAAAGATTTATAGAGGATTTATTCGATCAAGTATCACATCTTGGGATACTCTAATCCTATTTGTCAAAAGAAGAATAGACCACTTAGAATGTGTAATGATTACCGCCAACTCAATAAGGTGATCGTACATAGAAAAGAAAGGATAGGCCACTTAGAATTAATATATTTTGTCTAGATTAAAGATTAGTTGATCGGCTCCGGGGAGATATCTTCTTTTTAAAGATTGATCTACAAGTAGGGTATTATGGTTGAATTTTAAGAAGCAAGATATTTTGAAAATAACTTTTCCATATCATTTTGGTCAATTTGAGTTTTTGGTAGTGTCCTTTGATTTGAAAAATGTATCAGCTGCGTTCATAAATTTGATGAATCATGTTTTCAAGCCATTCCTCAATCAGCTCATTATCATTATATTAATGATATTCAGATTTATTTGAAGAGTTGTGAGGAACATGTGAATCATTTAAGAATAGTCTTGTGGATACTCAAGGAGAATTAGTTATATGCAGAATTTTTTAAGTATGAGTCTTGTATTAACTCTATGATATTCTTGGAGTCATATGTATCTAGTGATGGTATCAAGATAGATCCTCGAATATCAGCACGTGGTTGAGAACTAATCGAGACCCACAATTACAACCGATAGTCTTAGTTTCTTAGGATTGGTTGGTTACTACCAAAAATTTATGAAGGTATTTTCATCTATAGTTGGCTTCTCACAAATTTGATTCAGAAGACTACTATATTTTAGTGGTTTCAGGCATGTGAAAAGAGTTACCAAGAGCTAACGATGAGATTGACCTCAGCTCCTATTTTTACTTGACCATTAGGATTGGGTGGTTATGTGGTGTATTGCGATGCTTTAAGAGTTGGATTAGGTTGCATGCTAATACAGGAGGATAAAATGATTACCTATGCTTCATGTTAATTAAAAAACAGGAGAAAATTATCCGACTCATAATTTGGAGTTAGTTGTGGTGATATTTACGAAAATTTGGCACCATTATTTATGCAGTGGCGTTGCCAATGTCTTCACGCCCACGTGAGCCTGCGGTACATTTTAAGTAATGCAAAAAGGATCTCAGAAATAGGAAATGGTTAGAGTTGCTGAAAAATTATGACTTAAATAATATATATCACCCTGATAAGGCTAATGTTATTGTCAGTATCTTGATTCATAGATCTATGGGTACTTTAGCATATCTATGACCTCATAAAATATCTATGAACAAGAAAATTCAAAGACTTACTAGTCTTCGAGTTTTTGTCATGTCTCAAATCTGATCTTCGTACAACAAGCATCTAATACTACAGAACCATATCAAAAGTATCATATAAAGACTTAAAATCAAGAAACACTCCATAATTATTAATTAAATCAATTATGCATAATCAAAGCCAATAATTATTAAATGAAATAAAAATAGCATAAATGAATAAGATGTGATCCATATATAAATTAAACATAAAATCAAGCGCAAGAAGTTAAGTAATGACTTTACATAGTACTCACAATATAATATCTACTTTTGGGACCCCTACGTAAACAAAAAGAATACTAAATCGAGACGCAACTCAAAAATCATGTAAAGTAGTAAAAGAGTCTATGGAGCCCATGAGTAAGAATGTGGGCTCACCAAGTGTAGTGAATAAAGTTCCTCTTAAGTTATGTGATCCTCTGGTTTGCTCCTCCCATTACCTAATACACCACAAAAACAACAATGATATGCAGAATCTTTTGGCTTCGGTGAGTATCTTGGGGCAAAAGTTAATAAAGTAAAATAATTATAGTTATATAAGATAAATCAATTATAATAAAATAGTTCAATTTTCGTGGCATAGTGAAATTGTGAAAACTTTGAGAATTTATCAATAAAGAATAGCCAATTTTCTTCATTATGTTCAATAATCATGTAAGGTCAATTAATGCCAAATCAGGATAATTAAATTGTGATCATTCCAATCAAGGGCAAAAACAATGTTGACATTTCAAGATAATTCATAGACGTAATTCAAACTATCATGTCACTCATGGCGTAATTAAAAATGTCATGCCACTCATAGGCATAATTTTTTTCATTCCACTAATGGGCATAATCCAACTTGTCATGCCACTAATGGACGTAATCCAAATAGTCACGGTTCTCATGGTATAATAAAAACTTTGGAGAGTCATCGATATCCCATTTCTTGAAAGAAATACATGTTGCACTCCTACGCAAGCGTCACATTGTGGTCTTACAAATAAATACAATGGCCCTTTTTAAGAGCCGGATGTCGAACCCACAGGGGCCCGGACCAATTGACCAAATTATCCAGCTCACGGGTGATATTAACCCTCCACAAGTGTTGATTATAGAATTTCTTGGTAAATTATAATTAAATATAGGGGTAGTCACATAAAATAATACGAAACAATATAAGAAGCAACTAGAGCTAAGGTCGGATAATCATGCAATGCTACCCTTTGCAATGGTTTAGAAGTATGAAATTATCAATTGTTGTCTCACATAGTAGAAAATCGATGCTCATGGTCTCTCGAGCCTCAAAATGCGACAAACCCCCCAGCCTCACAGCTACATCGTTGAACGGGGATGTGACATCTAGTTCGTGGAAAATTCAATTACGTGGATATGGTTTACGGGGTTTATGGTCTTGATTATGGACTTTCATCCCTCTAATCATTTAACTCAACAGCTACAACTACTTACGAGTGGTGGGTGACAATTCTAAGTTGGTGTCTTGCTGTCATCCTATTTTATCAATCAAGCAAGGAAAATTAGGTATAATTTCTATCTAACGTGAATCATATTTGAAAGATAGAACTTGCTTCCCTACATTCTCTTGTTCTTGTCTAGGGTTGCTCTTTCAAGCTTTTGCCTACGCTTAACGCATTTTGTTTTCATGGTGATCAAGCATAAAAACAACCATAATGTAGAATGTAAGACAAAACAAGTATTAACAATTAAAACCAAAACGAATTCATGCAATTACAATCATATCACGTAGCCTCAATCCTAGAGGAAAGGTTTCATAGGCGTTACTCTACCACTGAGTTAAAGGGCCTTTTTACATTTAATTTTAGCTACTCTTGTTCGTACAAATACTCAAAAACATGTTGAGAGTAGTATACTTACAAAAATAGGTAAAAGGGAATGTAAATTTGGTAGGCAGAAGGTAGGTGAGTTCTTCACTTCTCCCTTCACTTTCACGGTTTTTCATAAAAATATTTCGAAAAATGATTTTAGAAGCTAAGGGTCCTATTTATAGTATATAGGGAATGTACAATTTTTGAACGTCATGGAATGGCATAGTGGCACGCCCATTGAGTCGCGCTCATTTACCTCCGTGACATGGGAGATATCGCGCGACACCACCTTTGGAATTTGCATAATAATTGAGCTTGGCATCCTCTTGCCGCGATGGCGGCGTGGCACGCTGCTTGTGCAGCCGCGATGGTTGGCGTTACACATGCTATCGCGCAAATGTTCCCTTGCGTGGCACGGCGGCGAAGCAAAGGTGGCCTGGTTGCTTCCTTCTGTGACCGGACATTGGCTGGCACGGCAGGCGCGGCACACGCACGGCAACCTGCTTCCTGGCGCATCCCAGCCTTGCCAAGGAATGCTTCCTTGCCGACTTTTGCAATTTGCTTCCCATTCCATTTTTCCACTTCACCAATCATTATTTAGTCCCTCAACTAAATTTTTAACATACAAAAATAAGGACTAATCATGTTGGTTAGTATATATCAAAATTTACATAAAATCACAAGAGAAATTAAATGCATAAATAGACAAACACGACTAAACTAAGTTATAAAATAGCACTTGGGCACGCAATTATGCCAGATCACTACCCCCACACTTAAAACTTTGTTCGTCTCGAACAACCCTTTTACATCTCATGCATATGAAGACTCCCACATAGCTAATTTAGCAAGACAATTCAAGTTACGACTACACTAACTATATAAGATAGCAACTTAAAAATAGGCATGCAAGATTTAAGCATTGGAATTAGATTTAACTATGTTAAGACTTTCTAACCTCAAGAGCAACTCTCAATCTCAGCAAACTTATGCAAATCAATCGATCAATAAATCCGACATGAATTTTTATCTTTCATTAAACATGTTCCCTCACAACACAAAGAAGTTACCATTTTAACTCACAAAGTTTGAAATCACACACCATGTATGGAGTATATAAATGGAAATTAAGCTCGCTCTCACGAAGAATTCACATGCATCATGTAGTGACCCATAAGCTTGCCTTTAGTGTATTCTCCACTAATTTAAGGATGTGTGAATGTAAGATCAAGTAGGACTTATTGGGTTGTAATGTAAGCTAAGGGACGGTAGGTACTATTATGGATAATAAGGTGGCTATATTTACATGCACTTTTAATACATCGCACCTTCATTATGGACATCACTTCTCTTACTTCACCCTCGTTTTTCCTCTTGAATTTCCTCTTCTTCTTCCCACTTCTTTAAGCACACTTAGCTTATTAGTAAGGAGTACTTAAGCAACTTTTTCATTACATTCATTTTCTTACTCCCTACCAATACTCAAGCATTTTCAAACAGAATTGCACCTTTGACCTTTCTCAACTTCACAACAGTTATTTTTCCTTGTTTTTCGATTCTCACCCCTTTACTCTTTAGAATTTTTTCACTTAAGTGCTAAGAGGAGTTTAGGATCAAATTAAAGGCTAATGAATAAAAATGAGATTAAGCTTATGTTGTAGCTATCAAATAATAGGCTTAAGGCTCAATGGAGCTAAGAAGGATTCAATATTCAAGGTAGGTAAGGTAAGGGTTAGAAATTTGGCTCATTCAAAGAAATGCGAATCATCTCCTACATATCTCCTTCATTTCCTTTTGTATACACACCAGGCAAGTTCTAGACATTCCACAATAGCATGAAATATTCAACCTTACAATATCAACACATGCTCAATTCAAGACACATTCAACGGACTCTTAACTCGGCTAATCACATAGAATTCATAATTAAGCTTAGGATCACATCGAGTCACCTTCACGAGCTTATGTGTCTCAAACAAAGTTATACACTTCTTACATGCTTCAACACTAACGACACTTGCATCGTACAATCGTGTATAACCCAAACAGCAAGAACATAAAACAATCAATTAGCAATGGGTTTTCAAAACCAAAGCCTATTGACTAATTTTCCCTTAAAACCGGTCATCAACCATCCATCGTTGGAAATAGACTCTAACTATGACTAAAACCACCTATACAGACAAATGAAAATTTTTATTCTCGGTTCAAGACCCCATTCGGAAAGAACCGAAAATAAAAAACCCAGCGAATTAGTGATCATGCTCAAACTCAAAAAAATTTCCCTTATGTATCAAGCACTACATTCACAAAAATCATTAAGCACAAAATTTTATTTTCCCTCACCCCACACTTGAATCTGCTATGTCCCCAAGAATCTAATTAAAATTCAAAGGGTGAGAAGTACTCTGAGGCCTCTAGGCCTAGCTAAAACATGTTTTTCTTCAAATTTGTAAAAGTGGGTGTTTGACCCTACACTTTCCCTCTTCCATGCTTCCTTAGCTTACTCCTCCAAGGTACTCAGATTTCCCTCCATCTGTGCTTAAATTTACACAAAAAACACAGACACGATGAAAATAAACAAAATCAACACAAACAACAATAACAAATTTTACTTTTGTGGTTCCTTGGGTTGCCCCTCCCAGCGGCGCCTAGTTTACGTCGCCGCACAATGTGAACTATCCTTTTCAGGACATCCTCATACCTGGGTTCCCTTTCGAGAACCATCTTCTTATCTTTTGATTTTTAGAGAGAACAACCTCCAGTCTGTAACTCTCTTCCTCCAACTTCTAATCTCATAGTAGAAGCCTTTCATCGGACTTGGGTGAAAACTAATTAGTTCCTTTGGCCCAGTGGGTTTGTGGAATCTCCCATCCCACACTTATCCTTTGACAAAACACTAACCTTACACAGGTTTCTGTTGTGTGTTGGTGGGTTAATCTCTTGGTAGACTCGGAAGAGTTCTTAACTGCATCCTCGACCCTCATTTTTAGAGTCCCTTTTACTCAGCATCGATAATGGCTCCTCCGATTGGCCAAGAATGGTCATCCCAAGATTAAGAGTACCTAGTCATCAACATGAAAATCCAATATGATAAAATCAGCGGGCATAATAAACTTACCAACTTTGATGAGAAGGTCCTCTATAATTCCATTCGGTGCCACTCGCGACTTGTACGCGAGGTGCGCGGCATCAATCTCGTTGGTCTCGGTTGACCCAACCCAAGGTGTTAAACAGATAGGGCATTATACCTTGTTGTCCCTAGATCACAGAAAGCTCTTATCACCTTAGCTTTACCAATTTGTATGGGGAGGGTAAAACTCCCTTGGTCTTTGAGTTTTATAGGTATCTTGCTCATCACCCTGTGGCTGCACTCCTCCATCGGTGCTATCGTTTGGACATCCACCAATCTGACTTTGTTGGTCATCACATCTTTCAAGTACTTAGCATACTTGGGCATTCCCTGCAAAACATCAAGAAAAGGCAGATTTATGTGAAGTTCTTTGAAAATCTCGAAGAACTTTTTAAAGCATTCCTTCTCCTTGCTCTTTTTAATCTCTGCGAGAATGGTGGTGGTGGTCTCTGTGCTGGTTGCAACAGTGATTGTGCATTTTGCTGCGCAGCACTCTGATTCTCCCTTGTCAGTGGATGCTCCTTTTCTAACCAACTCCGAGTGAACCTCATTTCTCTTCTCTTTGGCGTACTTCGGCTAATTTCTTGCCCTCCTCGGGCCCGATGGCATTATTTTGTGAGGTTAGTATCTGTGTCACTGGGTAGTCCTCCCTGCGGTCTCATGTGGTGAGCATCTACTATTTGACCCATCTGCTTCTCTAGATTGCGGGTGGCCAACTGCTGAATTTTCAAATACGATGCCATCCTTTCCTTTGATTCTCGGCTAATTGGTCACGGGTTTTCATGATTTTCTACAACGTCTCTAAAATGTTGCTTCTGAATTGGTCATCAATCTGCCTATTCTGCTGATACTACTGCTGCTGAGGTTGTTGGTAACTTTGCCTTTGATTTCCACCCCAAGAAAAATTTGGGTGGCTTTGCCAATTCTTTTTGTAATTATTCCCAAAATTATGATTGTTCCACTGGTGTTCCCAACAAAATTGACTGATTCTGGATTGGCCCCCATTATTCTGTGTGCCCATTATTGCCGAAGATTTCACACCAACTCGGAGCTTTCTAGGCATTTACCTAACCTACTTGTTTGGTTCATACTCGGTTTATTGAACTTAGTAATAAATACATTCTTTGGAATGAAGCTGATTGTGCCGCCAATGCATTACCATCTGCCTCTATCGGCCACTGCTCTCTTTCCTGCCCCTCACGATGGCTCATTGTGACACTCGTATTTCCTGAGCAATTCTATTCAACAAAGTGTACAACTCATCATAAGTCTTCTCTAGAGCCCACCGATGTAGAGTCTAGTAAAAATTTTGTGTGGGTCTAGACTTTCTGGTATGAGTCAACACTTCATTGGATTGCGATGATGGGGACGATCTCTCGATAATGACTTCAATCTCCCTATCCAAATACAAGTTCCCTGTCCCTTCTGCTTGAAACTCAATATACAGTTATAAGTTTGGCAGTCTTTCGACGGGGAAGAATCTGATAAGGAACTTCTTTGCCAAATCATCCCAAGAAGTTATGGAGTTCAGTGGCTCAAACTTCAACCACCTCTTTTCTTCTCCCAACAATGAGATATGGAAAGAGGTAAGTCGGATATAATGCATGGACACTCGGTGGGAGCGAACGTGTCACTAATCTCAATAAAGTTTTGTAAAGTGTTGTTGTAGGTCCTCATGAGTCATCCCGGTGAACTGGCCACTAGAATGTAACAACTTCACCATATTTTGTTTCAATTCAAAGTTCCCTCCGAGGATCGAGGTTTACGGATACTAGAGGTCACATTTGTCGTAGTGGGATAGCCACTTGGCCAGTCGGCTGCCATGATATCGAGTTGACAACTTTACTTGTCCTATTTGGTGGTTGTTGTTGTACCCTCTCTTGAAGTATCTTTAGCTTTTTAACCTAGAGCTTCCCTCTTGCGTAAATGAATTTTACGCTCTTGGTTCAACAACGGTTCCACTAGCTCTCTATTCCTGCCATTTTCAAGGACAACTGTCACGCAATATGTCGGACTAAGACCAAGCTTCTCAACACTTAAGGAAATTAAAAATCACACAAAAATAGAAAAATTTACTAAACTTCGCCTGTCCCTGGCAACGGCGTCAAAACTTGTGCTGCTCCAACGCACTGCGCAAGCGCACGTGGTCTTACAAGTATCTGGTGGCCCTTTTTAGGCGGGATATCGAACCCACGAGGCGAAACAATTGACAAATTATCCGGCTCACAAGTGATAATAACCCTCACAAGTATTGATTATAGAAGTTTTGTTAAATCTAATTAAATCTAGGGGTGGTCACGAAATAATCTGGGAAACAATATAAGAAGCAACTAGAGCTAAGGTCGGATAATCATGCAATGCTACCCTTTGCAATGGTTAAAGTATGAAATTATCAATTGTTGTCTCATAGTAGAAAATGCGATGCTCATGGTCTCTCGAGCCTCAAAATCGACAAACTAGCCTCACAACTACATCGTTAGGCAGGGATGTGACATCCTAGTTCAATGAAAAATTCAACTACATGGATGTGGTTTACGGGGTTTATGCTCTTGATTATGGACTTTCGTACCTCTAATCATTTAACTCAACTTAGCTTCACAACTACTTCTACGAGTGGTGGAGTGAAAATTCTAAGTTGGTGTCTTGTTGTCATCTCGTTTTATCGCAAGCAAGGAAAATTAGGTATAATTTCTATCCTAACGGCGAATCATACCGAAAGATAAGAACTTGCTCCCTATATTCTCTTGTTCTTGCCTAGGGTTGCTCGTTCAAGCTTTTGCCTATACTTAACGAATTTGTTTTCATGGTGATCAAGCATAAAAACAACCAAAATGTAGAATGTAATACAAAACAACAATTAACAACTAAAACCAAAACGAATTCATGAAATTACAATCATATCACGTAGCCTCAACCCTAGAGGAAGGGTTTTACTCACTCATGTTCGTAAAAATACTCAAAAACATGTTTAGAGTAGTATACTTACAAAAATAGGTAAAAGGGAATGTAAATTTGGTGAACCCTAGGTGAGTTCTTTACTTCTCCCTTCACTTCTTTACGGTTTTCAGAAAATATTTCCTGACAAAATGATTTTAGAAGCTAAGGATCCTATTTATAGTAAATAGGGAATGTACAATTTTTGCTCGTCATGGAATGGATCCGTGGCACGGAGGTGGTCGCGCTCATTTACCTCCTTGACACGGAGATATCGCGGCAACATAGTGGAATTTTATTCTTCGGTTAAAAGACCCCCCGTCGATTAAAAGACCCCCCGTCATGAAAGAACCGAAAAGAAAAACCAACGGGTGGTGAAGTCATGCTCAACTCCAAAATTTTTCCACTATGTATCAAGCACTACATTCACCAAAATCATTAAACACAAAATTTTTGAAATTTTCCTCACCCCACACTTGAATCATGCTATGTCCCAAAAGCATCTAATTAAAATTCAAAAGGTTGAGAAGTACTCCCTGAGGCCTCTAGGCCTAGCTAACAACATGTTTTTCTTAAAATTATCACAAGATGGTGTTTGACACCACACTTTCCCTCTTCCATGCTTCTTAGCTTACTCCTCCAAGGGTACTCAGATTTCCCCTCCATCTGTGCTTAAATTTCCACCAAAAACACAGACACGATGAAAATAAAGAAAATCAACACAAACAACAATTAAAAATTTTACTTGTGGTTCCCTTGGGTTGCCTCCCAAGCAGCGCCTAATTTTACGCCGCAGCACGACGTGAACTATCCTTTTCAGGACATCCTCATACCTGGGTTCCCTTTCGAAAACAATCTTCTTCTCTTTAGATTTTTAGAGAGAACAATCTCCACTCTGTCCCTCTCTTCCTCCAACTTCTTCTCACACTGAAGCCCTTCATCAGACTCGGGCTGAAAACTAATAAGTTCCTTCTTCCATGGACCTGTGGAATCTTCAATCCCACACTTATCCTTTGACAAAACACTGACCTTACATAGGTTTCTGTAGTGTGTGGGTAGGTTAATCTCTTGGTAGACTCGGAAGAGTTCTTCTTCATCCTCGACCCTCATTTTCAGGGTCCCTACTCTCACATCGATAATGGCTCCTCAGTGGCCAAGAATGGCTGTCCCAAGATTAAGAGTACTTGATCATCAACATGAAAATCCAATATGATAAAATCAGCGGGTATAATAAACTTACCAACTTTGATGAGAAGGTCCTCTATAATTCCATTCGGTGCGACTCGCGACTTGTCTGCCAGCTGCAGCATCAATCTCGTTGGTCTCGGTTGACCCAACCCCAAGGTGTTAAATAAAGATAGGGGCATTAGATTTACTGCTGCCCCTAGATTATAGAAAGCTTTTATCACCTCAGCTTTACCAATTTGTATGGGGAGGGTTAAACTCCCTGGGTCTTTGAGCTTTATAGGTATCTTGCTCATCACCCTATGACTGCACTCCTCCGTCGGTGCTACCGTCTGGACATCCACCAATATGACTTTGTTGGCCATCACATCTTTCAAGTACTTAGCATACTTGGGCAATCCCTACAAAACATCATGCAAAGGCAGATTTATGTGAAGTTCTTTGAAAATCTCGAAAAACTTTTTGAAGCATTCCTCCTCCTTGCTCTTTTTGAATCTCTGAGGGAATGGTGGTGGTGGTCTCAGTGCTGGTTGTGATAATGATTGTGCATTTTGTTGCGGAGCACTCTGATTCTCACCCTTGTCGGTGCATGGTCCTTTTCTAACCAACTCCGGCTGAACCTCATTTCTCTTCTCTTTCAACGTCGCATCAGCAAATAGCTTGCCACTCCTCAGACTGATGGCATTGACCTGGCGGGGTTTAGTATTTGTGTCAACTGGTAGTCCTCCCTGCGGTCTCATGTGGTGAGAAGCTGCTATTTTACCCATCTGCTTCTCTAGATTGTGGGTGGCTAACTGCTGATTTTTCAAATCCGATGCCATCCTTGCCTAATTCTCAGCTAATTGAGTCTGGGTCTCCATGATTTTCTGCAACTTCTCCTCAATGTTGCTGCTCAACTGGCCATCAATCTGCCTATTCTGCTGATACTACTGCTGCTGAGGTTGTTGGTAACTTTGCCTTTGATTTCCACCCCAAGAAATATTTTGGTGGCTTTTCCAATTCTTGTTGTAATTGTTCCCAAAATTTTGATTGTTCCTTTGAACATTCCAAACAAAATTGACTGATTCCGGATTGGCCCCGCATGATTTTGCATTGTGCCCATTATTTCCTCAGATTTCACACCAACTCGGAGCTTTCTGAACTGCATTTACCTGACCCTGTTGTTTGTTCATATTCAGTTTATTGAACTTAGTAATAATCTGATGCTGGATTGAAGCTAGTGCCGCCAAAGAATTCATACAATCTACCTCTATCAACCCTGCTCTCTTTCCTGCTCCACTCGATGCATAGCTGTGCCACTCTGGATTTCCCTGAGCAATTCTATTCAACAAAGTGTACAACTCATCATAATTCTTCTCTAAGGCCTGCCGACCCGATGCAGAGTCTAGTAAAATTTTTGTTTGTGGGTCTAGACTTTCTACAAAGGTATGAGCCAGCACTTCATTGGATTGCTGATGATGGGGACAGTCTCTCAGTAATGACTTGAATCTCTCCCAAGCATAATACAAGTTCTCATCCGGCCTCTGCTTGAAACTCAATATCTCACTTCTATGTTTGAAAGTCTTTCCTGACGGGAAGAATCTGATAAGGAACTTCTTTGCCAAATCATCCCAAGAAGTTATGGAGTTCAGTGGGTCAGACTTTAACCACCTCTTTTCCTCTCCCAACAATGAGAATGGAAAGAGGGTAAATCGGACATAATATGTGGACACTCCGATGGGGACGAAGGTGTCACTAATATCAAGAAAGTTCTGTAAGTGCTGCTGTGGGTCCTCATGAGTCATCCCAGTGAACTGGCCACTAGAATGTAACAGTTGCACCATATTCTGTTTCAATTCAAAGTTCCCTCCAGGATCCGGTTTACGGATACTAGAGGTCTCATTTGTCGCTAGTGGGATAGACACTTCGCGAACTGGTCGTGCTGCCATGAAATCAGGTGACAACTTTGCTTGTCTTGCAGGTGGTTGTTTTTGTACCCTCTCTTGAAGTCTCATTAGCTTTTGCTCTAGAGCTACCCTCCTGCGTAAATGAATTTGACGCTCTGGTTCAAGCAACGGTTCCACTAGCTCTCTATTCCTTGCTAGGTTTTCAAGGACAACCTGTCACCTGCAATATGTCAGACTAAGACCAAGTTACTCTACACTTAAAGAAATTAAAAATCACACAAAAACAGAAAAATTTACTAAACTTCGCCTGTACCCGGCAACGGCGCCAAAAACTTATTACGCTCCAGAGCACTCGCTAGCGCACGTGGTCTTACAAGTAATATAGTGGCCCTTTTTAAGAGCCGAATGTCGAACCCACAGGGACTGGACCAATTCAGAAAATTATCCAGCTCACGGGTGATATTAACCCTCACAAGTGTTGATTATAGAAGTTTTCGTTAAATTATAATTAAATCTAGGGGTGGTCACAGAAATAATCTGAAACAATATAAGAATCAGCTAGAGCTAAGGCCGGTTAATCATGCAATGCTACCCTTTGCAATGGTTCAAGTATCAAATTAACAATTGTTGTCTCACATAGTAGAAATGCGATGTTCATAGTCTGTCGAACATCTAAACACGACAAACTAGCCTCACAACTACATCGTTGAGCGGGGATGTGACATCCTAGTTCGTGGGAAATTCAACTACATGGATGTGGTTTACGGGGTT
>JACEIK010000941.1:0-59249 GCA_018107945.1 Datura stramonium | reverse complement strand
TACATACTTGTAGATCATGCATATAGCTTGAAAATCATCAAATCATGATGGGTAATTGAATAAATTCATATTTCAAATCATAAATCATGTTGGGTTTGTAAATATCAACAATTAAAGAGTAGATCATAATCGATTTATCATGGATCATGCATAATTAGTCTTGATTTGGTAGAAATCGAAATCAATGAATTTATAATCGAAAGTAATTGTAAAATCTGATCTAAATCCAAAAATTATGATATATATCATAAATCATAAAACCCATTAGCAATTCATTAGTTTTTCACAAAATTGATTTCAAAACCCTATAAGATTTTTGGTAAATATTTCATAAATCAATAGATAATGGGCATGGGTGTGAACGGAAACACCCAACACCCATTCGTAACCCTACATACCTAGGTGAGATCAGATTTCCAAGTTCTTGAATGCCAATGGAGGATTGATAGGGAAAAGCTTGAATCTAAGCTTGATCTCTCTAGAATTCTCTTAGTATGCATGCATTGGAATGATCTATGCAATAGGGACTTAATCCATCTTAAAAGGCTCAAAATAATACATAAAATGACATAGTTTAGGCTTTAGGAACTTAGGAATTACGAAAAGGCCCTTACTAAATTCGCAGAAAATAACTGCCATGTGGTCCTAACGGACGATCTGACGACTCGTGGTCCAGGGCAATGACTCGTTACTTCGCTCGTAAAGTGCACTATATCATCTTTCCTCCTGGGCTCGTAACGGGTCACTTCATGACTCGTTAGGGGTGACCACGACTCGTGGTCACCACTCATTGAGTACACTGCCTTACTTCTTCATTTCTCACTCGCCTCATCCCACGACTCTCACCATGACTTGTTACTTCCTCCAAGAGTCATTGTCAGCTTCCGTTAAGTACACTGCCAACCCAATTTCCTTAGCTCATTTCCCTTGACCACGGCTGACTCCACGAGTCGTGAGGACTGACCACGACTGGTGGTCAAGCCCATGGTGACTTAAATTCCCATCTTCCAAACTTGGCCCCAGTCCCTCACCATGAGTCACCCTATGACTCGTGGTCCATCCTCACGGGTCACAGAACTACTCGTTCTGTGACCTGGTGCAAAAATTCCAGTTTTCCCCGTTTGAACTTTCGGGTCTGATCCTTGGGCTCCCAGGGTATAACAATGTCTCCCCCTTGAGAACATTCGTCCTTGAATGTTGGAGAACACACAGAAAAGTAGAAATATGCAATTATCACTATCAAATACTGATCACTTAAACCGTAAACTGACGGAATGACTACCTCCGATTCAAAATATATAGCTGAATTGAATTCACAAATCACATACACACACATATAGATAAAAGAAACTTGCGTGCATGAACTGATCATGAAACAAAATAGAGTTTTAGGTCAAAATTGATACCTCAAGCTAACATTAAGCCAGTATGGAATAAATGTGTGTATCTAGCCATCATATTCGCTTCGGCCACGTAGATTCTTCAACATGATGATTCCTCTATAACACTTTAACTGAAGCTATTTCTTTGTTCCTTAGCCTTCGAACCTTTCGATCTAGTATTTCCACCGGAACCTCCTCATAGTTAAGGCTATCCTTCACACCAACGCTATCCACCGGAACTACTAAAGCTGGATCTCCCAAACATTTCTTCAAAAGTGATACATGAAACACAGGATGCACAGAAGATAACTCTAAGGGCAAGTCCAACTCATACGCTACCTTACCAACTCTTCTCATAATATGATAGGGACCAACATAGCGGGGAATGATTTTTACTTTCTTTCCGAACCGCATGACGCCCTTAATAGAAGATACCTTTAGAAATACCCAATCATCCACCTTGAACTCCAACTCTCTTCTCCTCACATCATCATATGACTTTTGACGACTCTGAGCGATTTTCAGCCTGTCCCTTATCAACTGAACCTTCACCATAGCCTCATGAACTGAATCTGGCCCTATCATAGCTAGCTCACCATCCTCAAATCATCCTATGGGCGATCACATCTCCGCCCATAGAGAGCCTCGAACGGTGCCATTTTGATACTGGAGTGATAGTTGTTATTGTAAGCGAACTCGATCAGGGGCAAGTGATCATCCCAACTACCTTTAAAGTCCATCATGCAAGCTCTCAATATGTCTTCGAGAGTTTGGATTGTCTGATCCACTTGACCATCCGTTTGTGGATGAAATGTTGTGTTGAGTTTAACCTGAGTCCCAAGCCCTTTTTGGAAACACCGCCAAAACTGAGAGGTAAATTGAGTACCTCGGTTAGAAATAATGGACAAGGGCACTCCATGTAATCGAACCAACTTCCGAATATACAGTTTGGCATAATCATCCGCTGAATCTATGGTTTTCACCAATAGGAAATATGCAACCTTGGTCAACCTGTCTACCACCACCCAAATAAAATCATTGTGTCGGCGAGTACGAGATAGGCCTGTGATGAAATCCATATTAATTTCTTCCCACTTCCAAGTAGGAATGCTGATATCCTGAAGTACTCCTCCCGGCCTTTGATGCTCAACCTTTACTTGCTAACAGTTCGGGCACCTGGCTATGAATTCCATAATATCCTTCTTCATACCATCACCAATAGATTTCTCGTAAATCACGATACATCTTGGTGGCACTTGGATGGATAGAATACCTGAATCCATGTGCCTCATACAATATTCGGCCTCTCAAATTATCAACATTTGGAATACATAGATGACCCTGGTACCGCAGCACACCATCTCCCCCTTGGGAGAAGACCTCCACCTTCTAACTTCGAACGGCTTCTTTCAGCTTTACCAAAATCGAATCCTCATCTTGTCTAGCTTTCACATCAGTCACCAAGGACGATTCTGATCCATTTTGCACAACTACACCACCATCGATTGAGTCGACCAATCTAACTCCCAACCTTGCAAGTTGAAGGACATCTCTCACCAGCTCCTCTTTTCCCTCATCCACATCGGACACACTCTCCATACAGAGCCTACTAAGTGTTTCCTCTACCATATTAGCCTTACTTGGATGGTAAAGGATACTCATATCGTAGTCCTTGAGTAGCTCCAACCATCTCTTTTGTCGAAGATTGAGATCTTTCTGCGCTAACACATATTGCAAGCTCTTGTGGTCCGTGAACACATCCACATGGACCCTATACAAATAATGTCGCCATATCTTCAATGTGAATACTACCGCAGCCAATTCAAGATCATGGGTCGGGTAATTCTTCTCATGGATCTTCAACTGTCTCGAGGCATATGCTATCACTTTCCCTTGCTACATCAATACACACCCGAGTTCGATTCTTGAAGCATCACAATACACCACAAAACTATTTGTACCCTTAGGTAGGGTCAACACCAGTGCGGTAGTGAGTTGAGTCTTCAATTCTTGGAAGCTCTTCCCTCAAGCCTCCGACTTTTGAAACTTCACCTTTTTCTGAATCAACTTGGTCAAAGGTGTTGCAATTGATGAAAATCCCTCAACAAATCTCTGGTAGTAGCCTGCTAGGCCTAAGAAACTTCGAATATCCGAGGGATTCACCGGTCTAGGCCAATTCTTCACCGCCTCAATTTTCTGAGAATCTACTTTTATGCCCTCGCTTGATACCACATGGCCCAAAAATGCTACCGAGTTCAACCAAAGAGTTCAACTAAACTGTGACTTGCCGAACTTTGCATACAACTGAAAATCCTTGAGGGTCTGGGCACTACTCTCAAATGAGCGGCATGCTCCTCCTCGCCCGAGAGTATATAAGGATGTCATCAATGAACACGAAATGTCCAAATATGTCGTGAACAATTCTATTTATTAGATCCATAAAAGCTTGCATGGCATTGGTTAGTCCAAAAGAAATAACAACAAATTTATGACTATCAAGTCCTGAGTTGTTTTGTGGATGTCACTCTCCCAACCCTAAGTCAGTGATACCAGACCGAGTTCTATCTTTGAGAAACACTTACACCCTGAAGTTGGTCAAACAAATCATCGATCCCTGGGTAGAGGATACTTGTTCTTAATGGTGACCTTGTTCACTTCCGATAGTCAACGAGACATCCGGCTTCTAAACTCCTTCTTCCGGACAAATAACACCGGTGCACCCTATGTAGACTTTGTTAGTCTCGAGCAAAGCCCTTATCTAACAGGTCCTTCAATCGATCTCAACTCTTTTAGCTCGGCTGGAACCATCCTATAAGGAGGATAGATATTGCTGCGACATTGGGCAGAAGGTCATCAAAATCACCTCCCGCTCGAGAGGAACACTTGGCAAATCATCGGGAGACCTCTCGGATACTCATGCACCACCAAAACTTAATGGATAGTCGTGGTCTCGATCTCAACATCCTTAACCCTGACTAAATGATACATGAAACCCTTAGAAATCATCTTCTAGGCCTTAAGATATGAAATAAATCTACCTTTCCGGTACAACGGAACTACCCTTCCACTCCAAAACTAATTCACCCGGAAAACAAAATTCCACCGCACGGGCTCTACAATTTATAAAAGCATAACATGCATAGAACTAATCCATGCCAAGAATAATATCAAAGTCAGCAATGGCTAACTTTACAAGGTCTGCGGAGGACTCTTATGCAATATAGTGGATCTGGCATCCTTATACACCTCGTATAGCTACAATCGAGTCACCAACAGAGTAGAAATCGAAAATGGTTCTCGATAGTGTCTCTGACTAACTCCAAAGCTACTAGAAATGTAAGGGGTCACAAAAGACAAGGTAGCTCCCGGATCTAGCAAAACATAAACATCAATATGAAAACATGCAACATACCAGCTGACCACATCCGGGAGACTCTCCCCGTTTCCCGATGGAGATGCTAAAGCATAAAACCTGCTCTTGACACTAACCACTCGTCGAAATCGGGCCGCGGCACCCCGCCGTGGAGTTGAGTGCACCGAGTGCACGTACCGGCCGCTGCATGTGCCTCCACTGACCTGATCAGCTGAAGGCAACCTATATGTGTCCGTTTTCCAATACCTTAAAACAAGCATCTGAGCTGACTAGGCACCTCCTAAGATGATTCTTGTCACACCTCGCACAAATTGGAAAAGGCTTCCATTCGCATACCTCAGCTCTCAAATCTAGAGCTCGCCTCGATCCTCTTTGAATCTAGATGGCATGCTGGCCGATGAAGGGCTAGAAAAATAGACCTGTGCTGGGACCGGATACACCACCCTGACCTGACTTTGAGAAGTCCCGTAACTATCATTCCCGGGCCCTTGGCCTCTCTCTTCCGCTTTCGATATACCGTACTCCATTCGAGCATGCAACACAATATGAAAGTCTATAACCCGATGCAACATGGCGATCCTACAACTTCTTTATCCAACTAGTCCACAATTCCCATGCACAAATCGACTCACTGAGTCCTCGGGTCTGCCACCAACCGTGCATATTTAGATAGTCGTGTGAACTCTAGTGCATACTCCTAACTTACATGTCACCCTACTTCAAGTTAACAAACTCGCCACCTTTTTCTTCCTCATCTCCTGGGGGAAGAATCGTCTCAAGAATGTTGTGTGGGATTCTTCCCAAATCCACAGGGCCTATGCCCACTTCTCTAACATCTCTCCACTATTTGGAATCCATATGTTGGCCACTCCCTTTAGCCGATAGAAGGCCAAATCAACAAAATCTCCATTGGTCACCCCTATAACTCCGGGTGATCTTAAGAATCTCTCGATGAAATCATACGGATCTTCATCCACCTTGGACCCAAGGAACTCCGGAGGGTTCATCCTCAAGAAGTCTCTAATCCGAGCCACTACCGCAGTGCCATTTTGAGAAATATGCGTTAACAAATTTCCTGCTGACCTAAGCGGTCAAGGTCGCTAACATCTTGATAGTCGCCCGAAACTCACGTGGGAAACTAGCTCTGTGTTTGGGGCTCCTAAATAGGTGGGGCTTAAGTAATGCCCATGATCATTGCCACCTCCATAGCCTTCACCATTCCCATTCCTTCTTCCTGCTCATTCCTCTGGGATCCATGATTTTGCAATCGCAATAACACCCATCAAGGATAAAAAGACTTTTCATCGCACGCATATAGATCATAAAAAGAAGGGAATATTTTTTAAATGTCTCGTAGCCTCTTCTTCATGGCGTGGCGTAGCTTCACACCCATGAAAAAGACACTCTACTTAACGCGCTGCATACACCCTAGGAAACTCCAAACCAAGGCCTGGGATACGAATTTTTCACGACCCGAAGGTAGACCCGCGATCATAAACATGCGACAAGGAACCCCCAAGAGGCCCTAAGTCGACCCATGGTATAGTTATTCAACTCATTCACATTAAGTGGAATACTAAACATAAAATACAAGCCGAAATGTAAATGTGACATAGCATATCATGGCGGCGAACCACTAGACATACAAAGGTTGAGTACTACACGCCGTCTAAAAGCCTCAACTACATACGATGGGTTGATGGGACAACACTCCCAACTAACTCGTACAAGTACTGAAACATGAAATAGCATGAATGTATGTCACCCAGTTCGAAATATGAAGAGGACTCACCAATAAGCCGAATGTATACTCAAATGCTCTAGGTATGAGGATGAGCTCTGAGAGTCGGAACCTATCATAAGACGACAGCATAAAATGTATTTGGTCAGTACGTGAAATGTATCGAGTATCATGGCAAAATGGATAGTTAAAATATATAAAAACTCATAAATATCATAAGATTCGACAACATGTCAGAACATATATATCATAATATAAATATAAGGCTCAAGGTTTTTAAAACATTCATAATACAATCGTAATCATAATCACAAGAGAAAAGCTTTATTGAACATGACTTGAGCCAATATACATAATCATAAACATGCATAAATCGTGGGAACAGTGGGGGACTTCTCTTAACCGACATACCCTATATAAGCACACATGGAGCCCGACTTGTAAACCTAGTCGGGGAGGCCAAGTGTTCATACCTTGCCAAGGGTAGAACCATGAAAGTGTGTGATATCACCATGAAGAGGGCCATTTGGTCCGGGACAGTCACAAGGAGATCCTAAACATACCTAGGGGTGGCAATGTAGTTTATGAGATCCGGGGCAGAACTCCGCCTCGAACCTACTGATGTTTGATACTACTCCCAAACAATATAGTTCCCATAATATATCATGTATGAGTTCATAGGCTAGTTAAATCATTATAATCATAAATATGCTTGTAAGTACGGGAACAAGCCGTGAATCAAGGCCTGAGAGTCAGCCAAAAACATAGTTCATACATCATCATAGATCTATACTTGTGTGATCATGCATATAGCTTGAAAATCATCAAATCATGATGGATAATTGAATAAATTCATATTTCAAATCATAAATCATGTTGGGTTTGTAAATATCAACGATTAAAGAGTAGATTATAAATCGATTCATCATAGATCATCATAATTAGGATTGATTTGGTAGAAATCGAAATCCATAATTTTATAATCAAATTAATTGTAAAATATGATCTAAATCCAAAAATATGATATATATCATAAATCATAAACCCATTAGCAATTCATTAGTTTTCAAAATTGATTTTAAAACCCGATAAGATTTTTGGTAGATTTTTCATAATCAATAGATAATGGGCATGGTGTGAATGGAAACACCTATTCTAAGCTATATACCCGGGGTGAGATCAGATTTCCAAGCTCTGCATCCCCAATGGAGGATTGATAGGGAAAAAGTTTTAATCTAAGCTTACTTCTAGAATTCTCTTAGTATGCATGCATGGGAATGATCTATGCAATAGGGACTTAACCCATCTTAAAAGGCTTAGAATAATACATAAAATGACATAGTTTAGTCTTTAGAAACTTAAAAATTACTAAAAGTCCCTACTAAATTCACGCGTAAAATAACCGTGTTATACCCCCGAGAACCCAAGGATCAACTGAAAGTGAATCAGGAGAAAAATTGGAAAATATTGCAGCAATTGCAGAACGGGTCACTTAATGACTCGTGAGGAGGCCAAATTGAGTCTTCAAGTGACTCATGGGGAAGGCCTCTGGGATGATGAGGGACTCAGTGGTCCCCACGGTGATGTAACGACCGTGGTCGACACCACGAGTCGTCATGTCAGGGCCGTGTGGTCCTAGAGTATGATAGTAAGGCCTATCCAATGTACTTAATGGATGGACCCAACGAGTCGTCGTCAGTCCTAACGACCTATTAGAGGCCGTTACCAAGCCACCTGAATCTTTCTTGAACAACGAGGCAAGCAGGGCAAGCGCAATTTATGGCGTAACGAGTCATATCACCGAAGATGAATCGTCATGTCCTCTGTTAAGAGCCAAAGGAAAATTTCCAGTGGACTTGATGAAAATACCAGGAGATGACCCATCACTTGGTACAACGAATCATCAGGTCACCCGTTAGGAACTGACGCTATTTTCGTAAATTCAGTAAGGGCCTTCTTAATTTCCTACCATCCAAGACCTAAACTATGTCGTTTTGAGGTCGGAGACCAGGTCTTTTAAAGGGAATCATTCCTAAAACTTCATTTCTATTCATAAGATTATAGAGAAGGAAGAAAGGGAATTCAAGTGTCTTCTCCAAAATCCCCTTCAAGAATCTACCTAGGGTTTTCAAGGAAGTTGGGAGACTCAAAATTTCCAGGTATGTGGGGTTTGAATGGGTAGTTTAGTCCCTACCCCCTGCTCATTTCTTCCCATTTCCTATGCTTAACTTGCAAAATTCCTGTGGGTCTTAACCCTGTTTGCATGATTCCTCAAAAGTTTATATGAGCTTGCGTATTGTGTTTCAATTGTGGGTTTTAAAGTGTTTGGGCTGATTTTACTTGTATATATTTTATATTCCCTGATTTAAGACCCTAAAAGTGTGGATGTCCAATTATGAGGAATTTTTAGTAAAATTTATGTTCATAATGATTCCGCAAGCACGATATAAATTTTTGAATTTAAAGCATATCTTTCAGTTTTCTATTTCTCATGTTTCTCATGACCATGTTTCATGAATTAAGCATTTCAAACATGATTAATATTTTGGGCCATGCCCCAGATGGCGTGAATGATTCATGAACTATGTCTTTGGCTGACTCCACGGGGCCGATTCCATTGCTAGTAATATACCTCAAGTATGTCATGATTCCCATGTTTTCACTAGTCATGCATGTCATGTTATGAATGTTAAGGAGCATATTGTATGTTTTGGGAGTAGTACTTAACACCGAGTAGTAGGTTCGGGCCAAGGGTTATGCCTCGAATCTCAGAACTACTTGCCACTGTAGGACGTCTTTGGGACTCTCGTGTCTGTCCACTATGCCTACTGGGCCTTCATGAGTGATATTAGCTTCATGGTTCATACCCTTGGAAAAGGCATGAACACTCTCCCCACCAGGCGCACAAGTAGACTTCAGTACTGTTATGGAGTATGTCGGTTATAGAAATCTCCTATTATTCCTCATGGGTTTGAAATATGCATGATTATGTTCTTTTGGCTCAAGTTAGGATTTATGAAATGTTTTCCCGCATGTTAAGTGACTTGACGAGTTTATAGAATATTTTTGGAAATATTGAGTCTTACGATATACTCTATGATTTCGGTTTATGGGATCATGTAAAACTCCTATAACTTTTTATGTTGTTAAGCATTGTTTTGCATATATTACATACTCAAGATTTCCAAGTACTGACCCCTATATTTTCGTGATCTTGTTCGCAGCTCGCATCGTCCTTCCTAGTTTGTGCTCGCCCGCTAAATATCCAGTGGTGAATCCTCGCGATCCGGAGGGTTTCATGTTCGGACTTGTTAAATTATATTATGTTTTCCAAATGTTTGGGTTAGTTGGGGTCTTGTCCCTTTAACCCGTATTTTTATGATTAGAGTATTATGTAGTATTTACATTGATGGATGTATTTCAGTTTGTTGTTCCTTACAATTCATGATACGATTTTCAGTTAGCTTATGATTGATAAGTTAAGTCTTCCGCCTTTATTGAATGAATTAGTATTGTGCTCACATCATGGGTTGACTTGGGTTCTCTCAAGGCTCTTGTCCCGTGTCTACTAGGTGTAATGTCAGGTCAGACAAATCGTCGATGGTCCTAACGGACGACCTGACGACATGTGGTCCAGGGAACGATCGTCACTTCGCCTCGTCAAGTGCACTCAGACAACTTTCCTCCTAGGTCAGGCGGGTCACTTCATATCACTGCTAGGGGTGACCATGACTCGTGGTCACCACTTGTTAAGTACACTGCCCATTTCTTCATTTCTCACTGCCTCATCCCACGACTCTCCCTTAATGACTCGTTACTTCCTCCAACGCAGTCATGGTCAGCTTCCTGGCCAAGTACACTACCAACCTACTCTCTACCATTTCCCTTGACCACGGCCGACTCCACGAGTTGTAACTGACCATGACTCATGGTCAAGCTCGTGGTGACTTAAATTCCCATCTTCCAAATCTTGGGCCCAGTCCTCACCACGAAGCCACTCCTGACGACTGTGGTCCATCCTCGTGTCACAAGAATCCACTCGCTTTGTGACCTGGTGCAAAAATTCCAGCTTTCTTCTGTTTGAACTCCTAGGCGACTTGGGCTCCTGGGATATAAATATAGAGGAGTTGAAAGAGTAGTTGAAGGATCTTCTTGATAAAGGCTTCATAATACCTAGCAAGTCCCCATTGGGTGCACCAGTTCTCTTTATTTGAAAGAAGGATGGCCCTCTCGTGATGTACATTGACTATCAAAAGAGTTGAACAAGGTTACAATCAAGAAAAAGTATCGTCTCCCCAGAACGATGACTTGTTTGACCAACTTCAGGGTGCCAAGTGCTTCAAAGATAGACCTCTATATTCAGTTATCACCAGATCAGAGTTAGGAGAGTGACATTCGAAGACAAATGACTGGGTATGATCATTATGAGTTTGTAGTTATGTCTTTGACTAACTAATGCTCCTACGTCTTGACTTAATGAAAAGGGTGTTCAAGCAGTATTTAGACATGTTCATGATTACCTCGGCAGAAGACATTCTCATATACCATCGAGGAGGAGAATGTTGTTCATTTCGTGATCATGCTATAGACTCAAAGATCATCAACTGCTTGTTAAATTCAGCAAGTGTGAGTTTTGGTTGACTCGGTAGCATTTTTGGTCATGTGGTGTCAAGCGAGGGTGTGCAGGTGGACTCTCAAAAGATAGAAGCGGTGAAGAATTGGCCTAGACCAGTGAATCCTTCAGATATTAGGGGTTTAGCCGGGTTGGCTGTGGAGGTTTGTTGTATGATTTTCTATCCATTGTAGAACCTTGACTAACTTGACCCGGAAGAAAGTCAAATTTTAGTGGCCAAATGCCTGTGAGAAGAGTTTTCAAGAGTTAAATGCCTGACTCACTTTAGCTCCAAAGATTGATCCTACTCGAGTGGGTACCGAGCAGATTTTTGTGTATTGTGATGCCTCTAGAGTTGGTCTTGGATATGTGTTGATGCAGCATGGTAAGGTCATTGTGTATGCCTCTAGATAGCTTAAGACTCATAAGAAGAATTACCCGACACATGACCTAGAATGTAGCAATGGTGTTCATTGACATTTGGAGATGCTACTTGTATGGGGTCCATGTGTGGATGTGTTTATTGACCTCACAAGAAACCTACATGTGTTCACCAAGGATCGAATTGCTACAAAGGAGATGGTTAGAATCGCCAAGGACTATGACATGAGTGTCCTTTATCATCTGGGAAGCAAAAGTAGTGGCGGATGCCCTTAGAAGACTGTCCATAGAGAATGTTTCTCATGTGGAAGATGGAAGAAAAGAGTTGGTGAAGGATGTGCATTGGCTGCGTACGATTAGAGGTGCCTCTCGCCTTGTGGATTCGGCGATGGTGTTGTCATTGTTCAGAATGGCCTTAACTTCTTTGGTAACTTAGGTGAAGCCTATGAAAGATGAGGATCCTATCTTGGTGAAGTTGAAATAAGTGGTTCAAAATCAGAAGGTAGAGGTCTTCTCCCAGCAAGGGGGATGGTGCTTTTTATGTGTTTCTAAGGGTTGAGGATTTGAGAGGAATAGATGTTGCATGAGGCTCATGGTTCCGGATATTCTATACATCCAGGTTCCACCAAGATAATGAGCATGAAGAAGGATATATCAGAGTTTGTGGCTATGTTCGAATCAAACAAGTGAAAGTGGGAGTATCAAAGACCAGAGATATGCTACAAGACATCAGTATCCCCACTTGGAAGTGGGAAGAGATCAATATGGCTCATTACAGGGTTTCCTTTCCTCGTCAACAATATGACTTATTTGGTGGTGGTTGGATGTTGACCAATGCAGCTCATTTCTTACCGGTCAAAACTATCGATTTGGCTGAGGACTATGTTGGATTATATATTTGAGAGTTTGTACAGTTTCATGGAGTTCCTTGTCCATCATTTTGATAGAGGCACTAGTTTACCTTGCAGGTTTGGAGATTTTTCTAGAAGGGACTTGGTACTCAAGTCAAGTTTAGTACAACTTTTTCACCCGCAGATGCATGGTTAGCCAAGGCGAATACCATTCAGACTCTTGAGGATATGTTATGAGAGCTTGTGTGATTTACTTTAAGGGTAAACAGATGATCATTTAATCTTTTATCGATTTTGCTTATAACAAGAGTTACCACTCTAGCATCCGTGATGGCTCCGCTTTGAGGCTCTTTATGGGCAGAGGTGTAGATCGCCTATTGGTTGGTTCGAGGTAGGTGAGGCTACATTGATAGGGCCAGATTCAGTTCGTGAGGCTATTAAGAAAGTTCATCTTATAAGGGAAAGGCTGGGAAAATAGCTCAGAGTCAATAAAAGTCATATGGATGTTAGGCGAGAGAACTCAAGTTTGAAGTTGATGATTAGGTGTTCTAGGTCTCTCCCATGAAGGGGTGATGAGGTTTCAAATAGCAAGCTTAGTTCCCCATGTGTTGCCCTATACAAGATTGTGAGATGTGGTAAGGTGGCCTATGATTTGGAGCTACCTGTCTGAACCTAACTACACGCAAGTGCACATGATCGTACAAGTAGAAATGGCTTATTTCTGCCAAGTATCAATCCTAGCCAGGAATGTAATATGGTAGTAATTATCCTAAATGCTAGTGAACGATTTCATTATGCAGGTAGACAAACAAACAAATAATGCTTTTTAGTCAATATTAATAGTTAATGTGAATCTAAGTAAATATTGTAAATTAAAGTCTGAACAATAGCAATGAACAAGCCGAGGTTAAGGCAAAAATGCTGTGGATGTAATTTATTAATTAAAACTCACTTGACCTTCTTTGGTTGTTAGTCAGGAATTAATAACCTATGGATTGGATCTTTCGACTCCTCACCACCAAAGAATCACGAGACTTTACATTACACATTTCTGTGATGCAAAACCCTTGTGTTCTAGCTATACATAACATATTCCATAAATGACTAAATGTGACATTACGATATATTTCTATCTCCAACGTAAATCTTCCTTAATTTTTCAACCAAGAAAAGACTGTTCAACCAATTCCACGTCTATTCAATTAGTTCCTCTTTTCAGAATGAAAATTGGAATTCTAGAATATACATTAACATTGGCCAAAAATTAACGTAGTAAAAACAAGAATTGGTAGAACAACCGCGTAGAGAAGATCAAAAAAAGCTGAAATAATCATTCATTACATTCTTCTCGCAATTATCTCACCCTAAGCAAGAGGTGTGAATTAGCCACTCATTTATGGATTAAACATCTTCAAACAAGTAGAATTCATACAAGCAATTGAAATTAAAGAGAAAAGGAAGAGAATTAACCTTAGCCCTTCTTCTCAACTCGTCGTTATCCACGTTCTGCTCAAAATGTCGATACTAAAATAAAACCTAAATGTGCTATTTATACAAGTGAGAATTTTTCCCAGAATACAAGTAACGTGGCATGAGTGTAGTCAGGTGGAGCATCAGCCCTGTGCCACGGCCCGACACGACCTTCACTAGAACTCGGCCTGTGTAATTGTCTTCAACGTGGCACGGAGTGTATCGCGGAGCTCCTCCTCCGTGTCACGGTGCCATCGTGCACCTCCACCGGAACTTGGGCCCTGGATAATTATCTTCAGCGTGGTACGGAGTGTGGTCATGGAGCATCACCTCGTGCCACGGAGGTAACACGCACCTCCACTAGAAATTGAGATAAAAATACTTAGGCATATCGCTCGCGATGGTGGAAAAGGACATGGCCTCCATCGCGTGGAGCACCAAACTTGGCCAATTTCCTCGTCAACTTCCGCTTCTTGCTTCCGAGTTCATTTCCACACTTCACCAACTTGGGACAGCTTCCAAAAATTCTTCTAGACGCAAACAACACTAATCATGTTTGTTAGTATAAATTCACATATTTACATACAAATCTTATGAGAATGCACACATAAAAGTGATAAACATATAAATGAAGTATTAAAGCATCACGGTATGCAATTATGCCCAAGACGTCTACCCCACACTTAAAACCTTGTTCGCCCCTTCTAACAATCCTTTCACACCCTTATGCAATTGAAACCCACGCAAAGATAATACTTTTAAGTAGACCATTCAAGCTACGGCTATAAGGATTATTTAAGATAGCAAATCATCAATAGAGCATGCATGGTTTCACTAATGAATGAAATACATCACATTAAGACTCTCCTAACCTCAAGAATCGACTCGATTGGCAAACTCGTGCAAATCAACCGATCAAGACATTCGACCCGAATGTTATCTCTCATTGCCATGTGCCTTCACAACACAAGAGAGTTACCCCATGTTCACTCATAAAATTTCCAAAGCCTCTGCCATGTAGGGGTATAACAAGATTACGCCTCGTTCTCCCAAAGAATTCACATGCATCATGTCGTGAACCATAAGCTTGCTCCTTGGTGTTTACTTCCACTAATTTAAGGATGCATGACGTAATATCGCGTAGGACTTAATGGGTTGTAATGTAAGCTAAGGAACTAGTAAATATCACAACTAATAATAGTAACTAGCTTCCCCAAGGGATTTTAATACATCCCACATTCATTACGTATACTGCTTCTTCCTCTATCCTCTCACTCTTGAATTTTCTTTGTTTTTGTTCCCTTTCTTTAGGCACACTCAACTTACTAGCAAAGAGTATTTACAACTTTTTTTTTTTCATTCATTGATTTTCTTACTTACTAACAATTAATCAATTCCAATCAAGTGCACCTTTTACCTTTTCTTAACTTTCACAGCCTTTCCACTTTCCCTTCCGTTTCAAGCCACTCCTCTCACTCTTTGATAAAATTGTTTTTTTCCTTAAGCGCTTAGGAGTTTTGGATCAACATCACTGCTTAATGAAAAAAAGGGATTAAGGTTGGTTTGTATCTATCAAAGAATAGGCTAAAGGCTCCTAATGGGGCTAATTCAGATTTAACATTCAAGGTGGGTACGATAAGGGAGAAACTTTTGGCTATCTCAAATAAATCCTAAGCATCCTTTCCTACAATCCACATCCTTCATTTCGTTTTAATATACACATCTAAAAGTTCTAGACACTTCATAATAGCATGGGAATGGCCTGAAAACTCACACTCACTGCACATGCTAAACTTAAGACATATTCACGTACTCTTCATTCGCTAATTACATAAGAATTCACTAATTAAGCCTTGATCACACCGAATCGAATCCTAGGCCTAGGTATTCCCAACATGTTAACATTTGCATGCTTCCCGCATGAATCACATATAACAAGAATGTCGACCCATTAATTAGCTACACGTTTGGAAAACAAAATGAAAGAAAAAATCTAAGCCTATCGACTAAATTTCCCTTAATGTCGCCATCCATCCATCATAGGGAAATACAAGCACTAAGACGCCGGTTCAAGGGACTATTCTCGGAAAAGCACCGAAAACAAAATTTCAGAAAACCCAAATAAAAATCGATAGAAAATATATATAATCAAAAATTTACACATCACAAGTAATATATTTTACTTTTATTACACACATACTATGAAACACAAAGTCACAGTAGTAACAATTAGTACATCCACAAAAATACAAATACAAACAAATTTCTAGTACCTAACTACTCCTACCTCAATATCGTAATCGGAACACCGCCCTCAGCACTACATAACTGCAATTAAAAACAAAGTTTGGATGGTGTAACTCTCTGATCAATAAAATAGTCAATCTCCTCATCGTGCCAGTTGCCTCATCGCCAAGATCGACCGCCCCCGCCGCCCCTCCTCCGACTCAATGTCCAAGTCCCTTCCGGCGTGTTTCCTCACTAGTAGGGACGTCATCCACAAAGCTCTACAAATGTGGGTCCCACTTAGCATAAAGCCTGTGGCATGCTCATTGAATGGATAATCCATGTCGTAGCCGCCATAATTCACCCTCCGTCGCAGCCTTTCCACCAATGGCGCAGCTGTAAATATCTGCATCCCATACATTCAGGCCATGTATTGATCATCCCGAGCATATCGCTCGGCTAGTGTCAGCACAGCCCATATGTAGTATCGTGTGCCTTGGTTTTAGTGACATCCACAAAGACGCCCACAACTGGCGGCTTATAGTCTGTGGCCTCTTTCTTTCAATACCGCGGCCTCGAGGAAAGTGGTGATGCAATACCTTCTTCATGGCGGAGATGATCACTCTCCTCAACATTAATTTCCATTTTTCATCGCTGCATAAACCGGTATTGTAATTTCTATCCTTGTGACATCACTATGTGCACTGATCAGACAAGAGCAAACTATCTTCAACCATATTCGAGCCTTTCATCTCTGGGAATATGGAATGTCCGGTAGCCCCTTTCCAGCCGACTCCACCTGGCTGTCGATCGAGCTCCACATAAAGTGCGGCCCTGATATTCGTGTATGGTGGAGTGATGTTCAACCGCGGAGGACATGAGCGTCCTGTGTCCCGCGCCTGGATTGCATTTAGATGGTGTGGTTCAAAAAGCAACCACCTGCCCTCTCTAATCTTGATGGTTTTGCTGCGCAAAGTCGGGTTCCGCTAGCGAGAACTCCCGATAAGATGGAGATTGCACCTTTGGGATTCTTCAAAAATGAAGTTTAACTCAAGAAGGTCAATCCTATGTAGACCAGGGGAATTCCCCGCTAGTGGTTCCCGCGGTTATCCGTTTCCTCCGGGAAGTACTTGGTTTCCTTTGTTTTTTAGTCACCATTTCTTCCTTCCGTCACCCATCTTGTCCCATATTGTCCGTGGTTGCTTCGAGGAACAGAGTGGTGCTGCTGCACGTCGCTCAGTTTACTTTTCTGGGCTGGCGCGCATGTGGATGTGTTGTCTTTATCCTGCCTTCCAGACATTGTCCTGCATTCAAAAACATACAATTCAAATGTTATTCGAGGTATGGTTGGCTACTACACTAAGATTGGGCATAATTTGATCACTCCCACACGTAGTCGTAGCTGCGCCAACACAATTCGACAAGAACATTCATATTTTTTCGCTCTAATTCCCAACATGTTCAGTGCATTCACAGGCAAGTCGATGGAACAATTTCTTTGTACTACTCATACTTCATACAATGCATTACGAAATCTCCATCGATTCATTTATATAATCATGAGCACTTTGCAATTTGCGCACAACAACCTATGAGAATTCCCTACTTTCATCCCCCAAAATCCATCTTCTACCATAACATAATCCACTTCAATCACAATATGTTTCAATTCAAACAACATGCACAACCCAAAATATCTCCATTTTTACCTATTTCTTCTTCTTCCTATTTAAATTCTCAACCCTAGTTATCAACATTGTAAGATTTTTAACAAATAATGTAACTATTGAGTTAATCTAATCACAACGATCAGAACCTCATTCATCCATAACTCACCTGATTACACAATTTACAATCACTTAGGGCAAAAATTTCATCAAACAAAACATGTTCACGAATCAAAATATTCAACAATAATGAGAAAAAATTCGAGAACATACCTTTACTTGATGAATTCTAAGAAGAATCGAAGAAATTTGCTAGTTAGGGTCAGTGTGGGTACGTTGAGGGAGAAGGGGCTTTGGGGTGTTGGTCGCGGGAGGGTTTGAGAAATGGGGCAAAAATTAAAGAATTTGGGGTTAAAAGGGTTGATTTCGCTGGCTACCTCATAATTGGTGTGAATTGATCAATAATGTAGCCAACGTGTCACGGAGGCTATCGTGGGTGCCACAAAGCTCGTGATACGAGCCATCATGAGGCTCACCGGAATTTGTTAAAATTCCAGACCAACGTCACGGAGGGTAACGCGGAGTGTCCTCCTGGACACGGAGCCATCGCGAGGCTCTCAGAATTTTCCCCAAGTTTTATTTTCTTACCTTGATTTTCCCTTGCACTTTTGTATTTTGGCCCTCCATTTCACCGAAAATCATCCAACCACAAAATTTGTTAGAAATCATAAGTCAGCTTCTCAACTATTGCCAGCCCTTTTCTCTTATTTTTTTCAATAATCCTAACTACTCTATTACATTACATCACGGGGCTGCTCTCGTGCAGCGCCTGGTTTACTGTCGCTGCTCGACGCTTTTCATCCTTACTCATCTACTAAAGTGATAGACCTCTTCTCTCGAATAACGCCTTCTTACCCCAGTAGTGCCATATCTCGTCCATTCACCAAAAATGTGGCACTTTTATCCTCTTGCCGCAATTCAATCCACACCCTGGGGGTCATTCTCACAATCAAACGGCTCCTGACCATTTGGACCGCAATCTCCTGGAAAGAGTTTCAACCTCGCTGGAATGGGAGAGCACTACTTTGCCCCCGCTCAAGATCTGCACCATGTGCCCTGCCGCTTAGCCTTTTAGTTTTCCTTGTAGCATTTAGCACTTTCAGGCGTGCCATCGAAACTCGTCTAACTCATTCAACTGATCTAACCTCTTCTTTCCTGCTGCTCAGGTTCCATGTTTAGCTTTCTTACGGCCCAAAAAGCTCGATGTCCCGGCCCACGTAGATGACATGCCTTCCCATAAACCAACTGGCATCTAAGAAGTCCTACGGGTGTCTTGTATGTAGTTTTGTAAGCCCACAACGCATCGTCAAGTTTGCTTGCCCAATCAATTCATTGTGCATTCACTGTTTTCTGCAGAATTTGCTTAATCTCCCTGTTTGACACCTCTACTTGCCCGTTAGTTTGGGGATGATACGTTGTCACCATTTTGTGCCGACCATAATTAGCTAGCAAGTTTCTAAAACTCCGCATTCACAAAATGTGCCTCCATCACCGATAATAGCTTCGGGGCGTACCAAACCTGGTGGTACCCGTTTTTCACAAATTTCATCACCACCTTGTTGCCGTTCCTGGGACAAGCTAATGCCTTGACCCACTTTAGACACGTAGTCCATCGGCTACCAAGATGTAACGCATTACCAAATGACGGAATCTGCCCATAATGTCTATCCCCCATACATCGAAAACCTCAACTTCTAATATCCGATGCAATGGCATTCCTGTCTCTGCCGATTGTGCTTGTTCTTTGACATCTATCACACATTCTGACATAAGCTGGAAGTCTCTAAACAGTTTGGGCCAAAAGAAACCTGACTGGGCAAAGACCTTGTGAGTTGTTCTTCTCCTCCATGATGACCTCCATACAGCCGATGAATGACAACTCCTCAAAGACTTCGTAACTGACTTTCTCGAATGCATCACACATCACTTGATCCGGTCCTTTCTTAAACAGATACGGCTCATCCCACATGTAGTACCGGGAACTGCCCAGCTTCTTCCTTGTTGGAGTCGTTGCCTCGGTGGGTATACTCCATTAACCAATAAGTTCACAATATCTGCATACCAAGGGATTTCAGCTTCCTTTATTGCCAAGAGTTGCTCATCCGGGAACTCTTCTCTGATGCTATCACCTTTCTTCACATGCGAACGGCTCTCCAGTCGCGATAGGTGATTCGCAACCTGATTCTCGCTCCTTTTTGTCTCGAATCTCTAGATCAAACTCTCGCAGCAATAATATCCACCTGATTAGCCTAGGCTTTATCCTTCTTGCCAAACAAATACCTAATTGCCAGTATGATCAGTATATACCACCACTTTTGACCCCACCAGATAGGATCTGAACTTGTCAAATGCAAACACTAAAGCGAGCATCTCCTTCTCTCGTGGACTTGATAATTGACTTGGGCAAATACAAAGTGTTTTGTTGCATACTAAATGGAATGAAAATTTATTCCTCCGCTGCCCCAATACAGCTCCTACAGCCACGTCACTTGCATCACACATCAACTCAAAAGGATGTCCCCAATCGTGAGAAAATGAGAATAGGCACTTCCACCAGCTTCTGTTTTATTCGAATGCTTCTACACAATCCTTATCAAATTCAAACTTCTCGCCTTTTTCTAGCAACCGCATATCGGTCTAGAAATTTTGAGAAGTTCTTGATGAACCGCTCGTAAACCCCCGCATGTCCTAAAGCTGCGAACACCTCTTCACTGACACTGGTGGTGTAGCTTTTCAATCACCTCAATCTTTTGCACGATCGACTTCTAACCTTTGCATGACACCTATGGCCAAAAACGATACCTCCTTGACTAAAAAGTGAAACTTCTCCAGGTGAGCAATTCAGGTTTGAGTCTTCATATCGAGCTAACACCCTGTCAAGATTCTTTTAGACACATAGCAAACGTATTACCGAAAATAGAAAAGCCATCCATAAATACTCCGATAAAATCTTCCACCATATCGTTGAAGATCGCCATCATGCATCACTAGAATGTGGCTAGTGCATTACATAAGCTAAATGGTATTCTCTTTGAAATGCATATGTCCTATAAGGACATGTAAAGTATCTCTCATTATCCTCCGGTGCTATGGCTATTTGATTATAGCCGAAATACCTATCCAGAAAACAATATTCCCGACCTACCAACCTGCTCCAAATCTCGATCAATGAATGGAATAGGATAATGATCTTTTCCTCGTGGACTCATTGAGCTTCCCTGTAATCCATGCAAATTCGCCGCCAGTGACTGTGCGTGTGGGAATCAGCTCATTCTTTCAGCTTGGTGACCACGGTCATCCCTCCTTTTGGAACACACCGAATCAAGCAATCCCATTCACCTGCCTCGAGACAGGGATATACCACACCTGCACCAAGCCACTTGATCACTTCCTTTCTGACTACAAGTTCATCACCAGGTTCAACCTCCGCTGATGTTGCACGGTTGGCTTGGATCCTTCTTCCATGAATATCCTGTGTGTGCAGAAAGCTGGACTAATTCTCTGATGTCCGATATCCGCCAACCCATTACTCTCTTTCCGCCTCTAAGGACCACAAATGCATCTTTCACTTGTGCATCTATCAGTTCTGCTGAAATGATGACTGGCAAGGTGTCATCTTTCCCAAAATACATACCGCGTATGTGGAGGCAATGTCTTTAACTCCAATTTCGGTGCCTCTCAATTGATGGCCTTGGCGAGGGTTCCAAGGACTCATCAACAGTTCAAAGTCCTGCTCCCTAAACAACCATTTTGTCTCTTATTCAAAGTCTGCACCATTCATATGTAGCACTGTCCCTAAAATGATCATAGCCCACCAAGGCTCTTCCAATGGGTCCTCAAGGTGAGTCAACAATCGGGCGGCTCTATCTCCCGATTTAGAACACTCGATTGCCGATACTCATAAATGGTCGGTAGCCTACGGCCTTGTACACATCAAAACCCTACTGTCATGCACTCGCATGGTTAGATGCCCAACAGCCATCGATTAAGGCTCACCCGGTTACCAAGGTGGACGCCCCAAAATAAATTGGACTTCCGCATTTGGCTCGAAAAATCCGTAATTATAAAATCCACCGAGAAATGAGGAGCCCACTTGCAATTCAGCACATCCCTCCACAATACCATCAGGTCTGGCCAATGAACGATCAGCTAGCTGCAAGATCACAGTAGGTTGTCTAGGGTCAGCCAGCCCCAACTTCAGAAACACCGATGGGCATCAAGTTTATGCTTGCTCCCAAATCACACAATCTATGAGCTTGAATAGACTGACCAATTGTAATATGAATAGTGAAGCTCCCAGGATCCTTGAGCTTTGTCGGCAATCTATTCTTTATTCGGGAGGTGCACTTCCTCAGGAAGCGCCACCGTAGCATACCACACCGTTTTTTGTTTGCTACAATGTCCCGTATGTACTTGGCATATTTCAGCACTCCCAAGCAAAACATCAACTAAAGGTAAATTAATATGTGCCTGTTTCAACACTTCCATGAATTTCTTGAACCAAGCTTCCTCCTTGTGCTTTTTAATCTTCGAGGAAACGGGGGCGGTGGTCTTTCATTCGGCTGCCTTTTCCTTCCCCTTGCCATCATCATGTCCTTCATCCTTTTCTGCCGCCCATATTGCTGAGGGGTGGCCTATCTGGTTCCACCTCCTGAGTTGAGTTCCACTTGATGAGCCCGCAGTGTAATGAAATGTGCAAGTAATATAGTGGCTCTTTTTAAGAACCGAATGTCGAACCCACAGGGACTGGACCCATTCCTCTAACTATCCATTTCTAGTGTGATCCTAAATATTTAAAGTGTTGGTGATAGACATTTTCGTTTGAAGAATATTTAAGTCTAAGTTTGGGTCAACGAAATATTCTGAAGGTGCTCTAGGAGCAACATAGAGTTAAAACCAGATAATCATGCAATGATACGATTTGCAATGGAATAAGCATGGGACTATCAATTGTTATTTCACATAACTGGAATTGCATGTTCATGGTCTTTCGAGCCTCTAAACACGAAATCTAGCCACTGCATCATTGTGAGCGAGGAGCTTAATTTTCTAGTCGCTGGCAATCAATTATGTTGTGGCTTACGGGAAACGATTAGGGACTGTGACGCCTAACCATTTAATCAACTATCTCTCACAACTACTTCTTCGAGTGCAGATGTACATCCTGAAGTTGGTCTTTCATAACCCCGTGTGTCAAATCCAAGCAAGGTGTTAGGTATATTTCTATCCAAACACGGAACCTCTCCCGAGATTACTTCTATGCTCCCCACATTCTCATGTCCTGACCTAGGTAATGCCTTCTCAAGCTATTTCCTAAGCTAACAAATATGCTTTTATGGTGATCAATCATTAAAACAACCAACAAATCAGAATGCAAGACGAAAATAACAATCAATAACTCAATTCCAAACAATATCATAGAATTACAATCATAATCCATGGCTTCAACCCTAGAGGAAGGGTTCTTGCCATGCATGTTCGTAAAATTACTCAAACTACTATTAATCTACTCAAACGTACAATTTACATGAGATTGGTAGATGAGAAGGGAATTTGATAAACCCTAGATGAGTTCTCCCACTTCTCCCTTCACTCCTAAGCAGTTTTTCTGAATAAAATCGTGACCAAATGGAATTAGAGCCATGGGCCTATTTATAGTAAATGGAGAACCTGCATAATTTGGTCAAGTCAGGAACGGCTCGTGTCACGGAGTGTATCGCGTAGCACTGCCTCCGTGACACGGAGGCATCGCGAAAGCTCACTGGAAATCGCCTCGAAAATGGCCTCGCAAAGCATCTTGCCGCTGATGCACGTGGCACGCTGCTTGGGCAGCGCGTCACACCATTTTGGTCGCGGAGCCACTTGCCGTGGCACGTTGCCAACGTGCAGGGGTTGTCTTAGCAGCCTGCCTGCCGTGGCACGTTGCCGACGCGCAGGTGGGCTGTTTGGGCCTCCTCTTTGCCGACGTTTGCGTGTTAGTTCCGTCTCCCCCAAGCCTCTATCACCAATTCATGAATTAGCCTCCTCAACTACAAAGTACTAATCATGTTGGTTAGTACATATCTTCACTTATATAAAATCACATGAAAATGTATCAAATAGCTTAGACAACACGACTAATTTATGCTATAAAGCGTATCACGGGACCTATATTATTTCCCGTGATCACCAACCCCACACTTAAAGCCTTGTTCGTCCTCGAACAACCTTTTACATATCATGTATATGGAGACTCCCACATAACTAATTTAGCAAGATAATTCAAGCTACGGCTATAATGATTACGTAAGGTACAAGGTAAAAATAGAACATGCTGTGAAATACAACTATGTCAAGACTTCTTAACCTCAAGAATCGACTCTCAATCTTAGCAAACTCATGTCAATCAACTGATTAAGAAATCCCACATGAATTTTATCCTTCATTAAACATGTGCCCTCACGGAAAGAGAGTTACCCCATCGCACGCAAAAACAATTTTTACATCACAACATGTGTGGGTATATAAAAAAGAATTACACTCACTCTCACAAAGAATTCATGCATCATGTCGTGCACCATAAGCTTGCCCTTAGTGTTTTACTCCACTAATTTGAGGATGTATGAATGTAAGATCATGAAATTCTGTAGGTTGTAACGTAACTCAGGTACAGGTAGGTACTATTATGCTGAAAATAGTGATCATCTTTCCTAAGCGCTTCTAATACATCACGCCCCTCATTGCGAACTTCTCTTCCTCTTACTTCACCTTTTATCCTTGGTAGTTTTTTCCTCTTTTGTTTCCCTTATTTAGCACTTTTGAGCTTATTAATAAGGAGTTTTATAAATAATTTTTTTATGAATTTATTTTCTTACTCCTTAATAATGATCAGCCACTTTCACACAAAGTGCACCTTGACCTTTTCTCAACTTCTCTACAACTTCTGCTACTTCTTTCCTTCTTTTCATTCTTCTTACTCCTTTCTTCTTTTACTTCCTTCTTCTAGCGCTTAGGAGCTTTGGGTCAAATTCGTGTTAATGAAAGAAAAGGATTAAGCTTGTTTTGTAGCTATCAAAGAATAGGCTCAAGGCTCAACGGGGCTAACTAGGATTATTTTTCGTAAAACGAGGATAAACTTAGGTTAATTCAACGAAATGCCTAAATCATTCCTACAATTCACATCCTTATTTCTGCTTCATACACACCAGGAAAGTTCTAGACAACTGGCCAGCATAGAATACTCAAAACCTTACACTCATGCACATGCTCAATTCAAGATACATTCAGACTTACCTGTAAATTTAATCACAAGAATTCAAAATTAAGTCAATTATATTGAGTCAAATTCAAGAGCCTAAGTGTCTCAACATAGGTATACCACTCTGCATCTTCAACACCAAACATACTTGCATCTTACAATCATTTATAGCACATAACAAGAACACTGGCCATCAATTAGCTACGGGCTTCAAAACCAAACCTATTGACTAATTTTCCCCAAGACGGCCGTCATCCATCCACATCGGAAACAGTCCCTAACTATGACTAAAAACATTATATACAGACAAAGAAAAAAATTTATTCTTCGGTTCAAAGACCCCCCGCCGAAAAGAACCGAAAGAAAAACCAACGGGTGATGAATCATGCTTGGACTCTAAAAATTCCTCTAAATTTTTCTCATTTTTCCAAACAAGCATTACATTCACCAACAATTTGTTAGGTAATAAAAATTTTGAAATTTCATTGAAATTTTCCTCACCCCACACTTAAATCATGCTATGTCCCCATAGCATCAAATTAACATTTCCAGAGGGTGAGAAATACTCCCTGAGGCTTCCCAGGCCTAGCTAGTAGCATGTTTTTCCTCAGCTTTTGCACATGTAAGTTTCATCCTTGCACTTTTCCTCTCTTCCATGCTTCCTAGCTTCTCCTCCGAGGTACCTCGACTTCCCTTTACCCGTGCCTCTAACTTTCCACCAAAAACACGAACAAACAAATTAAAATAACAAAATTAATTTTTTATTTATTAAAATCAAAATTGCAAAGTGTACCTGAGGTACCCTTGCTGCCTCCTGCTAGCACGTTTTATTTTACGTCGTAATGACGTGGACTGCCTCAACATCTCATACCTGCTCCTTCCTCGAGAACCATCTTCTTTCTTTTGCTGTTTAGGAGGTTTCAGGCCCCACTCTGTTCCTCCCTTTCTCCAACTTCTTCTCCAATTTAAGTCCTTTACTGACTGCTGAAATACTTGATTTTGCCTTTGGCCGTGCACCCGCCGACTCCACCCCACACTTCATCCCTTCCGCCAACACACTAACTTGACAAAGGTTTCTGTAGTGTGTGGATGGGCTTATTTCTTGGTAGACACGGAAGATTTCTTCTTCATCCTCGACCCTCATTTTCAGGGTCCCTTCTTTCAAATCAATCACCGCTTCCTCCGGTGGCTAAGAATGGACGCCCTAAGATTAGGGTACCTGGTCAACTCCGAAAATCTAAAACAATAAAATCAGCATAATAAATTTACCTACTTTGAAGAGAATGTCTCTCTATGATTCCGTCAGGTGTCACTGCGACTTGTCGCCCAAACTCGCAACATCAACCTTGTCGGTCTCGTCTTCCTCAACCCAAGGTGTTGAATAATGATAAGGGCATTAGATTAACCGTCGCCCCTAAATCACACAAAGTCGGAGCACTTCAGCTGGCTTCAATTTGTATGGGGAGGGTAAAACTCCCGGGTCTTTTTTGAGCTTCTTGGCATTTTTCAATACCCCGTGGATCGCACTCCTCGCTAGTGCTAAAGGCCCCGGACGCCCACCAATCTAACTTTGTTTGCCATTACACGTCCTTCAAGTATTAGTATATTTGGCACTTCAAAAAAGACACTGGCCAGAGGTGAAATTATGCCTGAAAGTCTCAAAGAACTTTTGAAACATTCCTCCTCCTTGCTCTTTTGGAATTTCTCGAGGGAAGGGTGTGGTGGTGTCTTGTGTCACTTAATGAAGATTGCACATTTTGTTGCCCAAGACTCGATTTGCTCCAGACGTTGATGGTCCTATCTTACCATAACTCAATCGCACTCTTTTCTCAACTTTAGGCACTCGCACGCCAATCGTTTCCGCTTCTAAGACCGATGGCATTGATTTGCCGGGGTTAGGATCAAGGCGTTGGTAATCCCTGCGGCCTCATGTTTTGAGTACCGCTATTTGACCCACTTGTTTTTCAAGACAGGTGGCTACTTGCGGTTCATTAAGTCTCTGCTATCCTCGCCCGATTTTCCGCTAACTCATTCTGGCCCCATAATTTTCAAAAGTAAAGGTTTCCTCAATGCGGCTGCTGCCCATCAATCCGCCTATTGTGCCTACCGATATTTTTGAGGTTGCATAAAATGTCATGGATTTACCCAAGAAGAAATTTGGGTGGCCCCGCTAATTTCTCGCGGGTTGTTTCCAAATTCTACTCCTTTGCACATTCCCAACAAAATTTACTGATTCCGGGATTGGCTCCACAAGCCCCGTTTGCCTATTATTACCACAAATTTTCACCAACTCTGAGCTTGCCGAACCGCATTAACTGGCCCCGGTGTTGGTGCATACTCAGTTTATTGAACTGAAATAACATCCGATGCTGGAACAGTTAACCGTGCTGCTGCGCATTCAAACCATCTCGTCTGCCAACCCGATCTTTCTTCCCGCCCTCTTGATGATTCGCTGCGGCTACTCGATTTCCTTGTGCAATTTTGCCAACAAAGTGTACAACTCATCATACGTCTTCTCGAGTGCTTGCCTACCCGATGCATAGTCTAGTAATATTTTATTGTGTGGGTCTAGACTTTCTACAAAGGTATGGGCCAGCACTTCATTTGATTGGTTTGGCGATGGGGACAAGCCTTCTCAACAATGACTTGAATCTTTCCCAAGCCATATACAGTTCTCATCAGCTTCGCTTAAATCGAGTATCTCACTTTCAACTTTGCGCCTTGCTCCAAGGAAAGAATCTGATAAGGAACTTTTCTGCCAAGTCTTCCCATGAAGTAATGGAGCTCCGGTGGCTCATCCTTCAGCCACTTTTTCGCCTCTCCCAACAATGAAAATGGGAAGAGGGTTAATTCCGACATAGTTCTGGTGGAGCACGGCAGGGGACAAACGCGGCGCTAATCTCAAGAGTCAGCGTCAAGACCCTGTGCCATTCCAGTGAACTAATCACCAGAATGTAATAAACTCGCACCATATTCTCGTTTTTAAGTTTCAAAGTTCTCCGTGCCCGGCTTACTTGATACTAGAGGTCACATTCGTCGCTAGTGGATCACATTTCGCGAACGGGTCTTGCCGCCATTGCTTCCGATAATGCTTGTGTTTGTCCCGCGGGTGGTTGTTGTTGTACCTTTTCTTGAAGTCTCTTCTAGCTTTTTGAAGTTTCCTAGAGCTAGCCTTCCTTGCAAAATGATTTTGACTTCTTCAGGTTCAAGCAACGGCTCCACAAGCTTCCTATTTCTAGCCGCCGCAGACAACTCGTCACCGCAAATAGACAGACTAAGACCAAGTTTCTCAACACTTAAGGAAAATTTAAAAATCACATAAAAAGAGATAAATTATCAAAACTTCGCCGAGTCCCCGGCACGGCGCTAAAAAAACTTGATGAGCCCGCAAGGGAACAGTCAGGCAAGTAATATAGTGGCTTTAAGAACCTTAATGTCAACCCACAAGGATCGGACCCATTCTCCTAACTATCCATTTCTAGCGTGATCTTAAATATTTAAAGTGTCGGTGATAGACATTTTCGTTTGAAGAATATTTAAGTCTAAGTTTGGGTCAACGTAAATATTCTCAAGGTGCTCTAGGAGCAACATAGAGTTAAAACCGTATAATCATGCAATGATACGATTTGCAATGGAATAAGATGGACTATCAATTAAAAGTCACATAATTAGAATTGGCATGTTCATGGTCTTTCAGCCTCAAACACTGGCAATCTAGGAGCCTCACTGCATCATTGTGAGCGAGGAGCTTAATTTTCTAGTCGCTGGCAATCAATTATGTTGTGGTTTACTAGGAAACGATTAGGGACTTTCTAGCCTAACCATTTAACTCAACTTAGCCTCACAACTACTTTGTTGAGTGGTGATGTGACATCCCAAGCTGGTCTTCATAACCCCTCTGTCAACCAAGCAAGGTGTTAGGTATATTTCTATCCAAACACGGAACCTCTCCGAGATTACTTCATGCTCCCCACATTCTCATGTCCTGACCTAGGTAATGCCTTCAAGCTATTTCCCAAGTTAACAAATATACTTTTATGGTGATCAATCATTAAAACAACCAACAAATCAGAATGCAAGACGAAAATAACAATCAATAACTCAATTCCAAAACAATATCATAAAATTACAATCATAATCCATGGCTTCAACCCTAGAGGAAGGGTTCTTTCCATTCATGTTCGGAAACTACTCTAAACTACTATTAATCTACTCCTAAACTACATACTACATGAGATTGGTAGATGAGAAGGAATTTGATAAACCCTAGCTGAGTTCTCCCACTTCTCCTTCACTCCTAAGCAGTTTTTCTGAATAAAATGTGAACAAATGGAATTAGGAGCTAAGGGTCCTATTTATAAAAATGGAGAACGTGCATACTTGGTCTCGTCAGGAACGCGCCTCCGTGTCACAGTGTATCGCAGCTTCTCCGTGACACGGAGGCATCGCGAAAGCTCACTGGAAATCAACCCGAAAATCGGCCTGGCAGCATCTTGCCGCGATGGTCGTGTACGCTGCTTGGGCAGCGTCACACACCTTTGTCGCGAGCCACCTCGCCGTGGCACGTTGCCACGCGCGGGGTTGCCTTGGCGCCTCGCCCTGCCGTGGCACGCGCCGACGCCAAGCAGTGGGCTGTTTTGGGCCTCCTTTGTGCCGACGTTTGGTGTGTTTATTCCGTCTCCAAGCCTCTCTACTTCACCAATTCATGAATTAGCTCCTCAAAAGTCATCAAAAACCTACAAACAAAGGCTAATCATGTTGGTTAGCACATATCTTCACTTTTATATAAAATCATAATAAAATGTATCAAATAGCTTAGACAACACTGACTAATTTAAGCTTATAAAGCGTATCACGGACCTATATTATTTCCGTGATCACCACTCCCTGGTAGTAACCGCATTGACCCGCGTTTAGATTTGGGCCGCACGCTTGCAATCCTCCTTGGTCTCGGTGTTTGGGCTCCAGCCTAATCGCCAAACTGACATCTAATGCTTTTAGGAAGCACTGCTGATTTTTCATGTCAGCAGTTAACTTTACATAATCAGCCTACATCTGTGCTTAGTTAGCTATTATTGTTTTGAACATATCCTCACTGTTGCTGGGTGGAGGAGGTGCATTGCTTCCTATATTGTGGCTGAAAATTTTGATGCTCCCTTGGTTTTCTCTGCACGCCCCGATTTGAACTCTATCCCTGATGACTAGTATTCCCCCATGAAAAATTTGGAGGATTCCTCCAATTTGGGTTGTAACTGTTGCCATACTCGTTGATTACCGTTCCTCCGATGTTTCCAACAAAATTCACCGAACTGGGATTGGAACCACAACACTCAGCTGAGTGTTCACTACTTCCACAGACTTCACACCATTCCAGATGAACTGCATTGACTGGGGCTTATGCCTGGCTCAAGCTCATACTACTGAAATGGGTGTTAAGTTGATTTATAAGCAGCCTATCTATGTTGCTAGCCGTAAAAACCATCCACCTCAAAGACCCCCAGCTTTCTTTTGCTCCTCCGATTTGAATCCATTCCATTCTGATTTCCCTGTGAAATACGGTTTAATAAAGTGTAAAGCTCTTTCAGGTTCTCTGCAATGCCTCGCCACCGGGCCGCTGAATCTAACAAAATCTTAGTATGCGGCTCCAAACCCTCAATGTATGCACTAACACATCATTAGACTGGTGATGATGAGGACAACTTTAGCACTGACTTGAACCTCACAAGCCTGATACAAATTCTCACTCTCTTCGTTTGAAACTTAGAATCGCTTCTAAGTATGGTTTTCTTCCCCGATGGAAAGAACTATCAAAACTTCCTGCGTGGTCATCCCAAGTAGTGATAGAATTTGGTAAGTTCAACCTTCAACCACCTCTTTGCTTCCCTCAGTAGTTAGAACGGGAATAATGTAAGCCTCACAGTCGGATGATACTCCGCCGATATAGGTGTCACTTATCTCCAAAAAGGTTTGGAGATGATCTTATTGTTGGATCTTCATGAGGGAGACCTGTAAATTGCCTGCCGGTGTGCACAACTGCACCATATTCTGCTTGGAATTCGGGTCTCCCTCCCCGGCCCGGTCTGCGAATGCTAGATGTTACATTAATTGCGTGTGGGATTGCCATCACGGACCTGGGCCTTGCTTCCATCTCTTTCCGGCACTAAAATTTCTTTACAATCGGTGGACTGCTGCTCAAGAATTTCCTGTCTTAATAACTGCAGCTTTCTCTAGAGCTTCCTTCTTTCGTCGATGAAATTGTCTCTCTCGGCTCTATAAATGAATCCAATTAACTCCTTGTCTCTTGCCGCATTCGAAAATTTAGTACCTCGCAAGAGAAAGGCTAAGATCAAGTTGTCAAAAATTATATCGAACTTGTAAACTAACACTAAGAGAATTAAATAACCAATTGCCAGTCCCCCGCAACCGTGCCAAAACTTGTTCGAAAACTAACTATACAAAGCAAAATGTGGTCGCATAAGTAGTAAAATGGCTTTTATTTCAAGACAAATATCGATCCCACAAGGACTGCATTATGGCAATTATCCTAAATGCTAGTGAACGATTCCGTTATGCAGTTAGACAACCAAACAAATAATGCTTTTGAGTCAAGAGTAATAGTTAATGTGAACCTAAGTAAATATTGTACCAAAGAATAATAGCAATGAACAAGCCGAGGTTAAGGCAAACAAGCAGATGTAATTTATTAATTAAAATCAGTCAATCTTCTCTTTGGTTGTTAGTCGCACCAACAACCCATGGATTGGATCTTTCGACTCTCACCACTAAAGACCACAGACTTACATTACACATTTCTGTGATGTAAAAACCCCGTGTTCTAGCTATACATAACACATTCCATAAATGACTAAATATGAAGACATGCATATATTTCTATTCTAACGTAAATCTTTCCTTAATTCTCAACCAAGAAAAGACCATATTCCACCATCTCACATCTATCCAATTAGTCTCCTTCAGAATGAAAATTGGAATTCTAGAATATACATTAACATTCACAAACATTAACGTAGTAAAAACAAGAATTGGTAGAAGAATCGTTATAGAGAAGATCAAAACTGAAATAATCATTCATTACATTTTTCTGCATTTATCCTCAACCTCGGCAAGAGGTGAATTAGCCACTCATTTGTATTTCAACATCTTCAAACATGTAGAATTCATACAAGCAATTGAAATTAAAGAGAAAAAGGAAGAGAATTAACCCAGGAATTCTTCTTCTCAACTGCCTGCTATCCACGTTCTTGCTCAAAATGTCAGATACTTTAAAAATAAAACCTAAGTGTGCTATTTATATAAGTGAGAATTTTTCCTAATAATTGGCAACGTGGCACTCCAGTGTATCGTGAGCACGCCTCCGTGCTACTGCCCGACGCGACTCACCGGAACTCCGCCTTCCGTGCAATTGTCTTCAGCGTGGCACAGAGTGTATCGCGGAGCCCAGCTCCGTGCCACGGGTGCCACGCGCACTCCACTTGGAACTTGGGGTTGGCGATTACTATCTTTAGTGTGGCACTTGAGTGTATCGCTGAGCATCACTCGTACACGGAGGTAACGCGCAATCTCCATTGGAAATTGAGATAAAAATTACTTCTAGGCAGACTGCTTCCGTGATGGTAGTGTGACACGACCTCCATCGTGGAGCACCAAACTTGGCCAATTTCCTGTCCACTTCCCGCCTCTTGCTTCCGAGTCCATTTCCACACTTCACCAACTTGTAGATTAGCTTCCAAAAATTCCTTCTAGACTGCAAAACAACACTAATCATGTTGATTAGTATAAATCCACATTTACATACGAATCTTCATGGAGAATGCACACATAAAAGTGATAAACGAGTATAAATAAAGTTAATAAAGTATCACTTGGGCATGCAATTATGCCTAAGATCACTACCCATGGAGTTAGCTTCTGATGCATCCAGTTTTTCATGTATCATTTTTGAAGTGAAGTACATTGATGACCCGCTTGGTTGTTCGGTGGAGAGCGTAGGTGCAAAGGATAGCTCACTTGGCGAGGGAGGTACCCGTTGAGATCCTTAATCGTCAAAGTTTGCAAGTTGAGGAACAAAGAAGTAGCTTCACTAAAGGTCTTGTGGAAGAATCAGCTTGTTGAGGGAGTTGCGTGGGAGGCCAAGATATGATGGCTAAATACCCGCATCTATTCCCTAGCTCCGTTCCAAGCATGAGGTATCAGCCTCTCTAATACTCTATTCGCTCATGTCAAATTCATATCTCACAGCTTAAGCTATGTCCTAGCATGTACATATGATTTATGAATTTAGTTCATATGTATTAGTCCGTAGTTAGTCACTCCGTCGCTCTTATCTGCATGTTCAATATTTGGGATTATGTGGTTCCTTCTCTGATGCATGTTTAACCCACATTCAAGGACGAATATTTCAAGGGGAGATATTGTAATACCTCAAAAGTTCCTAAGAATAGCTTGTAATAAAAATATGATCAACAGAAAAAGAGGAAAAATTTCATAGACGATCTATGGACGAGTCGTGGTGAGTGAGGTACGACTCGTGGGAAGTTCGTGGTCGAACTCCGCTTGAGGAGTTTAGTGTCTATGAGCTAGTAATGACTCGTGAGATCATTTAACAAGTCAGTCGTTAGGAGTCGGGAATTTGCTTATGTGTAAATCCTGAAAGGTACGGGTCAGCAATACGACTCGTTGTGATGAAACAACAAGTCGTGGCTTCGTACTTGTGGGAAGTGGAGAAGGTAAGTTGAACGTAGTGACCATGGATGGGAATCCAGCGACTCATCGCTAGCTGGTATGAGTCGTTGTTTGATCCGTAAGGGGAAACTTTCAGTTAGGAAGAAGCTGGACAACAAGGTAACCACGAGTCATGGTATCGAGGAACAACTCATGGTGTGAGTTGTTACTTCCCGGGCAGTGTTTAAATTTTTGCAAAATTAGTAAAGGTGTTTTCATAATTTCTAAGATCCTAAACCCTAAACTTACGTCATTTTAAGCTCGAAAGAAGTGTATTAAGGAAGTTTAACCTACTTTAATTCATTCAACTCCCATGCATGCAATTTTAGAGGTTTTCTATTGAAGATCAAGCTAAAACCTTCCACTTCCTCTCCAAATCTCTTCTTGGGCTTTCAAAGACAAGTGTAGATTCAGTTTACCTGTGTGTAGGGCTATAAATGAGAGTTTTCTTTCACTCATGTCCAAATTTCTCCTCAAGTTCATAAATTCAAGTCTCAGTTCAAGTTATGATCTTATGGTGTTTTTGTGCCCAATTTCACGAAATTCTCTATAATTAGTTATGGGTTAATTTCTTTCATGTTTCAAAGTATGTTTTAAGATCCATGGGAAGATTCTATACCTATTTTTATTATAAAATTTCATACTATCAAGTTCTCGAAATTTATGCCCAATTATGCAAGCTTATTAAAATTTATGAATTACCCATGTATAAATCTATGATTTTGGCTAATGAAGTTTATTTCAAGTATGGTAATTTTTCCAAGCATGTATGTTCTTCATGACTATGAGTTTTGATTTTGGCCAACTTACAGGCCCTTATTTCATGGCTAGTCATGTATTTCAAGTATGATCACTTTATTATGATTTAACTAGCCCATGAACTTCAAGCAGATTTACGATAATACTATGAGCCTCATGATCATATTTTTGGGAGAAAAATCTAGCACCGAGTAGGCCCATCATTCATGTAAACCCGAGGTCTCAAAACTACGTGCCACCGTAGGTATATATTCATGGTTAACCCTATGGGGTCCTTATTAGTGATATCACGCCAAGTATCATTCCTTGCCTTGGCAAGCTTGGGATGGCTCGGCCACTCGGGAGCGCAGATAGTTAGCATCATGTAAGCTCTATCATGATGTTGTCGGTTAAGTCGAGTCCTCTCATTGTTCCTCATGATTTCAGTTATGCATGTTTATGACTATGATATTATGTTTTCAGTAGGTTTGAACCAACTGATAAGCTTGTAGGTTTTTACTAATGATTTAATCTATGGCAATCCATATGATTTATTTATCTTTGCTTCATTCTATTCAAATATGAGATTCAGATTATGATTATACATGTTTTCTGATATCTACGCCGTAGTCCTACTCTCATGATCTTATGATTTGTTTTTATATGCATGATTTCGTTATACTTACTAAGATGTTTTACTTAGCTTACATACTTAGTACATTCCAAGTACTAACTACATAATCTATGCTATGTTGTTTCATAATACAGGTTCAGAAGATCAGACTCAGTTCCACCTCGAGCTACATTTTCCGCAGCTTAGTTCGGGATTCTCTTGTTGGTGAGTCCTCATCATTCGAGGACCTTTTAGTTGATGTTGAGTTATGTTATTTTTAGTTTTCGTGATTTTAGTGACTTGCTGGGGGTGTTAGTCCCCATTAGCTCTTCGTATTATGTTAGAGGCTTATCAGACAGTATGTCGAATTTGGGTTTTATCGTTGCTGACTCGTATGGTTGTTACGTCCATACTTCCGCTTATTCATGTTTAAGTTACGATTTCGCTTGATATATGTTCTTACTTATCATGTTCATGCCATGGCCGACTTGGAGCCCTGGTGGTTCTAGGTTCCATGTCTCGGTCCAGACCTATGGTCGGGTCATAACATTAGAATTTCGCTTATCCATGCTTATAATTTAATTCCCACTTGTTTATGTTATTAAGTCATGCTATGTATATGATATGGGTTAGCTTGGAGCCATTCATGGTTCTAGGTCCCACGTCTCGATCCGAAATCCCAGCTCGGGCCGTGACAAGGCGATCGCAAGCCCACTATCTGCGCTACACCTATGAACCGTGATCCGATTTCTATGCAAACGCAGAAACGCATGTGTTAAAAATTTTAGCCAAGATTCTATCAGAGATTGCGGACGCACCTGAGCCACATGTGTCTCCACCGCGGTGCCGTTGGTCTCTGCGTTGGCCAACATCCAAATCTTTTATTTTTCTTTCCTTATCTTAGCATAGTTGTTCATTTTAATTTACTTATTGGGAAAACACAAATATAGTTTGGTTTATGGCACTAATATTGCTATCTAGGATCATGACTTACCTTAGGCAACAAGGCAAGGAAGGCCCCTTTCTCATCCAAAAGCAAAGGGAAGGGCAAGTCTAAGGAAAACCTGCCTTCTACCAATACCCGGATGCTATTATCATTTGTGTACCCGATATGAAAACACTACATCACCGCGTGGGATGTGCCAATCACTACAGAAAAGCACTTTGATTTGGCAGGGCTGGGGGATGACTTCCCCAACATCAATGCCCAACTCAATGAAAGGCACTGGCACATGTTCACAGAGGCCTCTACCAACTACTTCCCAAATCAAGGCCGGAGTTTTATGCTCGTGATCAAGTTAGCAAGATGCAATGAAGTGCAAGGAAAGGTAGATGATTTCCTTGCCTACCTTCAGTCATGGTTCGCAGCATGGAAATGGAAATCAAGCACCTGATGCTATCAATGCACCTTGGGAGAATGTGAAATGAATCGGGACCGAGTTTAAGCAAGGGTAGTCAAACAAGGAGGATCAATGGCTGATAGCGGTTTGCTGGGCCAATGGTCACCAGTCTCGCTACTCATGGGGAGAAATTGCAAGACAATACCTCAAGTTTGAGGCCAAATTATGGCTGGAATTTGTATGTGGCTGCATCATGTCGTCCAAGAATGACTAGTGGTGAATCTTTGAGGTGGCTATACTAATTTCTTGCATTATGACAGGGGTGCCCATAAATTTTGATGAAGTAGTGGCCACCCAAATGAAGAGAAAGGCTAGAACCCAAGATCTCTCCATGCCCTACCCCGGTGCTCATATTAATAATTGTGCCAAAAAGAGGGAGTTCCTATATTCTGACGAAACAGCAAGCTTTGACAAGAAAAGGGATATGGATGTTCCTAAAAGCAAGAGAAAGCGGATGCAAGCAGGGGACACACCCGAGGGTTCCACCACACATGATATTAATGAGACCTCCTTGGTCCCCAATCTCAACGAGCCAAACCCCGAGCTATCGGGACATGTTTTTGGAGAAGCACTATTCTGAGGGCCTTCACCTCTCCTTCATCCTCTAGATCGAGTGATTCACAACTAGCATAAATGACCCGCTCTCATGAAAACCAAATTTTTTTAGAGGTTGGCTCAAGACTTGTCGGCTTTTATCAATAGGTCAGTGAAGGCACTGAAGGATGTATTTAAGAGCCTGAAGTCAGTTATGCTCCCACATGGACATGGTTGAATGAGCGATCCCATTCCAATCTGATATGAGAGAGCTCCAAAATAGGGCACCTATTCCTACCCTAACATGAGTTTCATTGATGAGGCCATGGTTGGCCCCTTAACAGCCTAAGGACCAATTGATGACCTATTTGCAGGCTTTGATGAGGAGGATGAAGCAAGCAAAGAAGATAGAGTGATGAAAATGAGAAGGCTAAGCCAATGATGCCGAAGAGTAGTAGAATCGGGGGGAGTTCTTACCCATCTTTGTTTTTAATTTAATGCTGGGGACAGTGTAACCTCTAGTTGGAGGTGGGATGCCCTAGATAGCTATTTCTATCTCTTGAATCTATTGTGCCCTTGTTGGGCTTAATTTCTTATTACGTTGATGTTTTTTAAATGTTTTCTTAGTTGAATGAACAGGCTCACGTTGGGCTTGTTTTGCTTTGAATGTTGATGAATGCCTCTTGTCGTGATTGTGTTGAAATGAAAATGTTGTGTTGATAATGTTGGTTAATTTTGCCAAATGTCTTACTTGCAATCTATGTTTTAAAAATTCATCTTTGTTCATAGTAGATAGCACAACCTAAAGGTTTTCTTTACCACGATTCTTTCACAATGAGCAAAATTTTCTCTTCTTTGTTGTCGAACCGGGTGGAATTTTCCTATGATAGATCGAGAGGCTACTTTCCTAAGGGAAATACCAAGTCCGTATCTTTTGATTCTTTTGTTGCATTTGTTTTAAGAGGTACCACCAAAATTTTTAATTGGATTGCAAAAGTTTTGAGAAAAAGGGGCACTTGAAATACAAACTGAGCACTCTCTTGTCATGAGTTGCGCATTCCTTGGATTACTTTTCTAATCACATGATAACTCAGCTAAAGTCATACTTTATGCGACTTTGAAAGTCTGTAAACTCCTTTGGATTGTATGCCTTTGTGTGGTGAGGCATTTAGCTGAATTTTCGTGTGTGCATAATTATCTAGAATTTGTCCTAAGTGTGACTCAAGGTGAAATTCTAGATATGATCGCACTTAGAACATGATCTTAGGAATTCTTTGGATAGTCACTTCATCCAAAAATGACCTCTCTTTGAACATCTATCTTTTCTAGCCAAGGTTTCAACCTTTGAATCTTTTTCTTTGGAAACCACATTACAAGCTTATTACCCTTTTGTAATCCTCTCTTTAGCACCCATCCACCCTAGTTCTAATGTTGAAAGAATGGAAAATGGATCTTGAAGCCCAAGATTTGGGGAGAGATAAGAATGAAGTGAGGCAAAAGCCTAAGTTTGAGGGTTTGCAAAAAGGGGAAGAATATATGAGCTTAAATAAGGGGTAGTACCAAATTGTGATGAAGCGAATGAAATGGTCAAGCTGAAAACCTTTAGCATTAAAAGAAAAGGAATGCGTGAAAGGGTGCTACCTCTTGCTTAAGTATGGCTAGTTGTGAAACCAAAAGGGTTACAAAGGTATTCTTGGATGGAAAATAAGAATGATGAATAAGGAGGGATAAGGTGGAGTGAGTTCATTAAAGTAGTGGGGTGTTTAAAAGTTTTCACAAAAGGCATTAGGAGGCTCTATTCACTAGAGCTAAACATTTTGTCCTACCCTTTACCCCTAACATTCATGATACCCCAAGTCCTTAGTGATACTAAGTGTAGTCACTAACATTAGGTGGAGAGATACACGAAGGACAAACCGGCCAATTTATATGCACTTGAATTTCTTTGTGAGAGTGGGTGTGTCTCGTTTTTATTCTATAATCCCTATGTGTGAAATGCATGAAAATGAAGGGGATTTCTCTTGAGTGAGTGGCATTGCTTCCTTGGGGTATACTTAAAATTATTTTAAATTGCAAGGTGTCATTGGGACAAGTGTATGTGAACTTTAAGGCAAACTTTCTTGAATGTAAACCCACAATGACTTGAGATGCTACTTGAGCTTGTTTTGATGAACTACGCCTGTTTTGAATGAAAGAAAATATTTGTGCAGCGTTTCAATTGTTTGTGGCCATTCTTGAAGTGTGTGGCATCATGCCTGAGTCTCTTCTTTGTATTGAGTCGGCATGCAATTTGGGATTGTCCTAAGTTAGAGGTCATTTGTGCGCAATTCTTATGATATGACATGCTTAAAGTCAATTTCTTAGTGGTGAGGATTTCTTTCGAAGACAAGCAATGGTTCAAGTTTAGTTTGTTGAGTTGGTAATTTACCAACTCATTAGGATTTTTTTTAAGTATGAGCTTTTGGTTTGTTTTTAACTCATTTAGAAAGGTTTTACGCCATTTCTCTTTAATTTGGCCGGTATTGAACTTAAACGGGGAAAGCAAAGGAATTGAACTAAAACACAAAGTGCTAGAAGAAGAAGACCTTCGAAACGCAGGTGAGGCACAAGATCGCACTGGTTAAGAGCTGAAGAGAACTTGCAAAACACTGTGTGCATCCGCTAGACATATGTAGCCGTCTCTCGGCCGATAACCGCTAGAGACTTGTATCTCGTGGATGGGCACCTGGGGCAGGTGTTGCACAAGTGAATATGTTCTAAAAAGGAAAAATTGTCCAGCCTAAGCACAAGAATATTTTGAAAGCTTCTCAGAGCAAAAGGGGAATTCCTATACAAGAAAGAGGAGCAGCATTTTCCTAATTTGTACACACTTTTTAATATTAGGAAAAAAAGGAGAACTTTTAAGTATCAATTTTTGTAAAGAGAGAAACATAGAGAGAAGTGAGAGCTTGTCTTTCTTCAATTGCTAGGGTAAGCAACTCACCATTGGCTACACTTAAAACTTAATTTTATACTCAATGATGAATGTTAAATTCTTTTTGTTGATATAATCTTCTTATTCTATTCATGAGTAGTTAATTTGATTTCTATGGGCGTGTGCTTGATGGGGGTTTAGAATGATTAAGGTGATTGTTTTAGTCTTAGAATCACTTATTGTTCATGAATCTAATGTTTTTTATAAGTTTTAATTGAAATATTTATGGTTGCATACATAAATTGTGTTTACTTATCTTGCTTTTGCTTGAAAAAAGAAAGTAGGATATGGGTGAGAAAGCATTAGTGGGGAATTAAGTTGTGAAAGTGTGGGTTTGGGCTAGAGATAGCCAAGACCCATTTTCATAAATCATTCAAAGGTTAAGTCTAGAAATAGATTAATTCTTCTCCAAGTCAATATAGGTAATTTATTATGTGACCTTGGGGTTCGAAGACATGAGAATAAGGTGCCCAAGTGGTTGAAAGACATCGGTATAACCCTTTTCCATGGCTATTCATGTTTAGAAGTTGGTTCTGAGACTTAGAAATTAACCCCAATCCTATAGATGCCCTGGCCAATAGCATATCCTTAGTACTTGATCTCATTGTTAAGCTCAATTGAATTACCCTGCTTGATATTACTTTTAGAATTCAATAGTGATCTTATTTTCGACCAAACATTTACTTATGAATTGTGATGCAATACCATAGTTTGTTTAAATTGATTTACAACTTTAGTAGCAATCACTCCCCATTCACTGTGACCCGACCTCAACTCCTAGCTGGTTAAATTATTTTGCATACGATCGTGTACACTCTTGATGTGTTGTGAGTCTACAACACTTTCGACGCTCAAAACTAAGAAACTAACATAGATTTAGGTGTGTTTATATGATATATGCACTTTTTCTTGATTACAGGACAGATAGGTGTTGAGCAAGAATGTGCAAAAGGTAGCCCTAAAAGAGCAGAAAATGGGCTAAAGTCACTATCTCAGACGAGTCAGAGGATGATGCTACAAGCCATACTAAAGACCGTGAAAAGATTCTGTGATGGTTGAGTTAGAAGAGTGCATCCTACGACTTCAATACAAGTCACAACACTAGTGATGAACCATGTGCACCGAGTCTGTGGAAATATTCAGAAGAATTGCACAAGAGCGACCCCGACACGGATAGACAAGCATTTGTGTCGTGGCGAGCAAGATAGAGTCGTACCATCATACTCGTGACAAACTTTAGAAAAAATTGAGAATTCTCAAAGTCAAGCCACGGAAGAACAGTACGACTGTGAGGAAGCATGTACGAATTGTACCAAGGTCCAACACTTAGTCACCTTCAGCAAGCCAAGGACATACTAGATAGCGTGCACGAATTCCGTAGAATTCTCGCTATGGGTCATAGGATCCGTCGTGGCTCGCTTGGCACCGCTATAGAAATTTACCTTGTTAGCTTAGGGAAAAGGATTATTGGTGTCTGTATAAATACTTTTATGTTTTATTTTTAGTAGAAGATGTTAGAGAACTTTAAAGAACATCGAGACAACATAGAATTGAGTTGATTGGCTTGTAATCAACCTTTTCTTGATTTCTTCTTGATCTTTGTGATTTGTTCTTTGTTATTTTCGATATAATCAAAGAAGTTTTTCTCTCATCTAAAATTGTAAGTATTGATTTATGTGTTTAATTATGAATGCATATCACAACCTTACAACTATGAGAGGCTAAACTCCTAGCCGATTGTGGGAACTATGGTCGATTAATGAGCTAGGATTGCACAAAAGTGATTCAAAACCAATGCAAAATGCTTGAATTGTATTTCTTCATACTTAAACGTTTCTTAATGGTGTACAACGTTAGGACTTTCCCGAATTCTTTACTTGTTTGATCCTAGAGAGGTAGAGATTAGGAAAAGATAATTACAACAAAGCCTTGATGTTGATGATCATTGTATTAACTTGAGATGTGGTCGCAGGAGGGTTAAATTTGGAACTTATTGATAACAGTTTAAACCGCTCATGAGACCCGACCCTGATTGAGTATAGTCATCCAATAGGGACGAACTAGTCATTTGGATGAAATCCCGGTTATCTGTTCTGCAAGTAAGCATTGGTATTGTTCACGTAAACCCGAAGCAGTTATGAAACTCCATGGGAATACAAACCTAGTTAGTCTTAACTCTTGATTTACATCACAATTTCAATCATTGTTTTAATTTTTATTATTTTAAACCCCCAAATTCGAGTAACTAACCAACAAGTTCACTTATAGGCGTTAGTCTAGATCTTCCATATTCCCCGCGGGATCGACCCCAACCTTTGGTTGGGTTACGGCTGACAACGTTCGCTTCATACTTCTCGCCAGGAGGTGTGGTTTGAGTGTTATCAAAAAGTGGCATTGCTACAATTGAAGCTCATACTGAACAAAGAAGAGGTCACCTTTTACCATCTTTCCAATAATGCAGCAATCCGAAGGAATTTAGTGTAGTTCAAAGACTAGAGGATGAATCCGAGTCACTTAACAAATTCTAAGTAGTCAAGAGGTCTTGCATCGTGCCACGAAGCAATCAGATGTTTCTTAGAGGCAACTCAAGTGGTGGCTTAGTGAATTCTAAGTAACTAGGCCACCCGCTTTCGTGTCGCGACGTTAAATCAAGAGTTTTAGAGGCAACCCGAGTAGCTTAATTGATGTGTGTTTAGTGTGGAAGCAAATACAGTGGCATAAACTACAAAATCGACAGTGGACAGCTTTACAATCCTTTCTACGACTTGTGGTTTGATACTATGACTCGTAAGATGGCTCATTGGGACTGTCTCAATCTAAAATAAGTCAAGGCTAGAGGTAAGGAAACCTAGTATAGTTCGTGGTCGCCAATACGAGTCGCACCGTGCATTCGTACCAAAGACCTGAATAGGACAAGGTCCAGATGAGGCAGTATGGTCCTTCCTACGACTCGTGGGATCAACCTACGAGTCATACCTCAACATTTTATGAAGCCTAAATTACACCTCGCGATTGAGATCTAAAGTGATCGGCCGCCACATATAGAACCTAACGAAGATTGAGATCGATCTCATAGGAAAGATGGAAAGAACTGAGTTAATGTGATCACTATTACTGGATTACTTATTTCTGGGGGAAATAAAGTAAAATAATAAACAAGAGTAAATACTACTAGATGTTTAAATCAATTTCGGTTTGTATTCAATCAACAAATTGACTAGGATTGTGTTCATAAACACAAGGCTTTTACACTATTGATCTATCCTGGTGTTTAGCATGCAATATTGGTAAGTTAGATTCACTTAAATGGGTTGGTCCCCTATATAGATGATTATCACCACGCAACTTGGTCCGTATACAGGTATACTTTAATTGACCTCACGCTTAATATCGGATTAGCTATCCTGGACAAATTCAAGCTATTAGATGAGGGTTGATAGCTCCAAATCTCCGTTATTAATCCCTTTTCCCATTCATTACTCCCTTAATACGGTAAGTAAGAATAAGGTGAGTTCCAACGTTTGCAATCAAGTAAGAAATAATTAAAACGGCGGGAAAAATAATACATGCATTAAACCCCGTTCAAGAATCACTAAGTGTTTAACCTTGCTGTGTGTTAATTCATCATGGTTCCCACAACCCTAGTTATGGGTTTAGCTACTCATACTTGAATAATCACAATCACAAAATAAATAATAAATCATAATTGTAACTTACAAGAATTCGTAAAAGAAAACCAAGTGAATTGAATATAACTCCAAACTTGATGAACAAAACTCCAAGGTTGATTAATTCCCAAAATCAAGAACAAAATTATAAACTTTGTTTCTTGAACCAAGAAAATCGTGAACAACTTAAAATCCTCCTCAAAGTTGGTAAAAAATAACTGGTCTGAAAAATAAACCTAAAAATTATATTTATACTTCTAAACAAATTCTTATCCCGACTAAATTTGGATTCCAGTCGGCAGGGGTAACAGTTATAATGTAATCCTCGTTGGGTCTCCCAACGAGTCGTGGCTAGTGGTCTTGGAGTTGTTCTCAGTAATTTTTCCAGTCCTAGTGATGGGTCACCTAATGACTAATCGTGTACCTGGCACGAGTCGTTAGGCCTCTCCTCGGTCTTGACTCTCAAAATTCCAAAGCACCTCGACGACTCCTACCAAAGTCCTCCCGACGAGTCATCTCAGCACCTAATGAATCGTTACATCTGTCGTTACCTTCACTGGATCTTTTTTAGAATTCATCTTCTCAGTCTTCATGACTGGCTTAACGACTCGTTACCACGTAACAAGTGCCTTCAATCCATTGAGTACAATGAGGATCCTCTTCATCAAAACTCGATCTTCTCCCTATGACTCTCGGGCAAGGCACTAGTCGCCTTTGGGACGACGATCGTGATGCCTGGCAGCCTACATTTCAGTCCTTTTCTACCTTACTTTTCCTATTTCCGTTCCGCTCGTTTTCCCGCAATATGCAACACAAACGCCTCATATCTACATAAACATACCTGCAATGCATACTTGTTTTAAGCGTCGAAAGTTCCGTAAAATCACGGCGCGCATCAACACTTTCAGCTTAGAACTTTGCATGTCCTCAAGCAAAACAAAAATAAATAAACTATTTCGACGCTTTCGGCTTAAAAGAACTTAGAAACTTACTGCAACTCTCATCACTACTCATCAAGTCAAATTTTTCTAACCTCCTTTATCATAATACAAGCTCAAATCATAATGCATATGCAAAATTTACAACCATGAAAAAGAGGAATCGAGACATGGCAAAACACTGTCACTTGCAACCATGCACATAATCTATAACATCGATCTGCATAATTTGGTGTGATTTATTTGTTGATCAAATGCCCTCACCTTAAATAAGTCCCACACTCACTCATTTGTATATGATTATATCAATGTATTTCTTGGGACTATAGGGTAAGATCACACTCACTCTCACAAAGAAATTCTAATTGTGTGCATGCAATGCCATAGGCTTGCCTTTACTTTCAATACCTCGATTTTCAGATGTAACTGTGATCACTATAGATCTTTTAAGCTTGTAACGTAGGCTCGAGTTCGGGTATGGTACATATGGGACTAGTAGCTTAACCCTCCTTGGCACTACACGCGCCTTGACTCCACTTTTAACCTTTTTCAATATTTTCCTATTTCCTTTACTTGCTTCTTTTCTTTTATTTTCATTTACAACTACGAGTGCGGTTATTCTTCTTTTCAAGTATCTATTGATTTAACATTTTCTTTCTTGCCTTTCTTTAATACATTTTTTGTTTTTCTTTTCTTTCATCATCACACCGCACCCGGCTTCTTTCACTTCATTACCCAATCTTATTCCACCCTATTCTTCTTTATCACCCCTATAATAGCCACCCTGAACTTAGGAATTTTGTCTAAGTTGAGGTTCACAGTTGTCTCAAGGAGGGACCAAGTCCAAAACAGGTTCATTTATAATCAAAGCAGGAAGTGAAATTGGTGTAAACAAAAGAAAGGTCAATTTAAGCTCAAAAATTTGGATCAAGGGATTCATTTTCTTTGGTTGGTCTTTTTAAGGCTAAAGTGGGCTCAATAATAAAATTGGCCTATGATCCTTTTCTAGCTTCCTATCCTCTATCTCGCATTTAATTGACTAGGCGTTATAGATTAACGCACATAGCAGAATTTAACTATTAAACTTCACTCACATATAACAAAACATCACTTCTACTAATTGCTAATTCAGGCCAATGTACAATGGTAAACATAACCAAGGCCAATGTCATGCAAAGATTCACAAAGGTCATACTTATCGATTTTAATACACACATAAAAAATTTAGTAGGGTATTATCTTGGGCATAATTGCTTGCCCAAGTGCTATTTTATGTAACTTGATTTAGTCATGTTTGTCTAATATACTGCATTTTCTCATGTGATTTATGTAAATTTGGGTATGCACTAACCAACAGATTAGTCCTTGTTTTGTAGGTAAATGAATATGAGGGGACTAAATAGTGATGGGTGAAGTGAAGGAAATGGATTTGGAAGCAAATTGGGTAAATGTTGGCAAGGAAGCATGCCATGGCAAGGTTGGCTTAGCGCCAGTAGCGTGGCTATGTCAGGCGTGGCGCTGCGCTTCGCTGCCGTGCCATGCTAATGCTGGGGGGCATGAGAGAAGGCAAAAGAATCAGTGGCACTTGCGCTTGCGCCAGCCGCGTGCCATGCCGGGTCGCCGCTGCGTCCTAAGGCCGTGTCACGCAGGCCATCGAGCAAGGGCAATGTCGTGCCACGTTGGCCATCGCGCAAGCCTCGGCCACCCTTCAATTGCAAATTCTGGTGAGCCTACGCATTACCTCCATGTCATAGAGGCATCATGCGTTAAGCTCCTCGTGCCTGAGCCATTCCATGACAAGCCAAAATTCACAAATTCCCTATTTACTATAAATTAAACCCTTAGCTCCCAAAATCAAAAGTCACGAAATATTTTCCAAAACCATAGGGAGCGAAGGGAGAAGTGAAGAACTCACCTACCTTCGCTCACTAATTTTACATTCTATTTTACCTATTCTTGTAAGTCTCTACTTTAACGATGCTTTTAAGTTATTGTACGAAGATGATTGGCCAAACCCTTCTTCAAGGGTTGAGGCCACGTGGATATGATTGTGAATACATGAATTTATTTTGGTTTGAGATGTTAATTATTGTTTTGTCTTTAATTTTTTATTATATGTTTTTATGCTTGATCACCATGAAAACATACATGTTAAGCTAGGTAAAATCTTAAAAGAGTAACCCTAGGCTAGAACAAGAATGTAGGGAGTGCCCTTATCTTACGATAGGATTTGAGGTTAGGATAGAAATATACCTAATTTTTCTTGCTTGGTTGATACAAATACAAAGATGATAAAGAAGACACCGACTTAGAATTGTCACTCCACCACTTGCAGAAGTAGTTGTGAAGCGGGTTAGGTTAAATGATTAGACGTACAAAGTCCCTAATCAAGAGCATAAACCCGTAAACCACATCCATATAGTTGAATCGCCCATGAATCCAGGGATGTCACATCCCCGCTCAACGATGTAATTGTGAGACTAGTTTGTCGTGTTTAGAGGCTCGAGAGACCATGAACATCGCATTTTAACTATGTGAGACAACAATTGATAATATCATACTTGAACCGTTACAAAATGTAGCATTGAATGAGTGTTCGGCCTTAGCTCTAGTTGCTTCTTGTATTGTTTTCAGATTATTTTGTGACCACCCAAACTTAATTATAATTTTACCAAAATCTTATATAATCAACACTTGGAAAGTAATCTCATACTTGGAACTTCATAATTTGGCCGGTCTGGTCCAGTCCCCGTGGGTTCGACATCCGGCTCTTGGAAAAGGGCCAATGGCCAGTATCATTATCAGTTACACTAAAAATAAAAATTCAAGCTCTTGACTACCTTGAGTTCACCTAAAGTTCTTTCAATCACAATACAAACACAAAAACATAAACCCAAACGTGTCGCAGGTTCTACTAGATAAGGACATCGAGGGAAAAGATATCTAGCAAGAAAAACCCTCGGGTTATGTTCAGCAAAAGTACACAGTATCCTCACCCCCATCAAGAAAAGCATGCGCCATCTCGACGCATATATATAAAACAAAACTATGGAAATAGGGAACATAACTGTGCGAATTGTATGCCTACTACTCTGGCCGGTGGAGGGCAATGACATTCTCCCATGTCCTCTCCAATATCACCGGCTTGACCTAGTGCATTTTTAGACCCAACTAAGCATCGTGCCTTCTCCCCGAGCTCGATGCCTCAATTGTGGCCCTCTGTTGAGCCTCCTCTCCTCGGATAAATGCAAACTTTCTCCATCTCTCTCTACTCGCTTTTGCTGACGGAGAAGAGAGTCATCCTCCTAAAACTCGCCTCCTCACGAGGCCTTTTTTTCCTTATCTTGTGCCACCGGCTCCTGCAATGAATTCAAACACTGGAAGTAGCTCTTCTTCGCTCATCCTCTATTACTAGAAGCACGGGTGGAGGGATCGTAGCTACCTATCATACGGACAACCCCGCACCTCCGCTCGAGTGCCGCTACCTCAAAGATACCACCTTGCCAATGGGCGTCAGAATTATGCAAGGCGCCATCCATGCGTCTCTCAAAAGCATTTAACCTGCCATGCACGGAGCTAGAGAGCGCCCCAATTCCTTGGTAACCCAAGGCTTGACTTTCTCCATAAGCACCTTTTACATACAGAGTTGTGTGTGCTTGTTGTTCGCCCTTTGCGCCCGTCTAGCTGTCGATTCGGAATTCCTTGGAAATTGTTATTAGACTGGCTGAAGGAGAACTTGAGGGTGCAATAGGTGGGCGAGATGAAGATGTCAGTGGGATGATGACTTCGAATCTCCGCAGATGCGGAATGTCAGCAGATCCAGTAGCCTCAAGCTGGCTACCCATCTCTCTCTGGTCTACGTGAGCTCGCCGCAATCTTAGTAAATACAAACCTCGCCCGCATCCCGCTGTTAAATACTCCTCTCGCTAATATAGTTGCTCCAATGATGCGGCAACCCACCTTGCTCTCAAGCAATACCAGGTTCGTGTCATCTCTTATCAACCCGATATCCGTGATCTTGTGAACCACTAAAAGCAGTCAACCCGGGATGGAAACTTCGGGCACTTTTGACTCCTAACAGAGTCAATCAATAAGACTTGGAAAAGGAATCGTAGTGCCATCATTTATCACTCGCTCTCGAATCTCTTCAGCAATGTACTGCGGAAATTTATGGCTTATCCCTCCATAATACTAGCTACCAATGCAAGTCATAGGTGAAAGAATGTTATCATTGCTAGTTGGTACCAAACTCTCATGCCGCACTGAATTGACCACCAAAACTCAGTTTGAAAATTTAATGTGTCCTTCTTGATTTGGGAGTCGGTGTCGTGCAACCATTCAACCAACGGACCTCTAGTGGCAATGACCCGAGACAAACCTGTTGTACTTGATCTTGGGCATATTTATATGCCCAAGTGATACTCAAATGCGTCATTTTTGCCTTGTTTATCCAACAATGTTTGTACATTCTCATGTAAATTGTAGGAAAGTGTAATTTATACTAACTAACATGATAGTACTTTGTTTTGTAGAAAACGTGTACTTTTAATGAGCTAAGAGGCATGTTGGGAGGAATTTAAAATGGACTGGAGCGAGCAAGGAAATGGCCAAGGAAAGCAAGGGACAAAGAGGCTCCGCCGATGGAGCCGTGAGCCACGCTGCCATCGCGGATGCATTCTGTCCGGAGGATTTAATTGGCAAAGATTCCAGAGAGGGTCCGCTTTTCGTGCCGTGGGCACGTTGGATTCCACTACTCGGAACTTGACATTCCAGTAAGGGTACGCATTTGTGCCGTGTCACATTGGTCAAGCTCCGCGTTGCATGCCGTGCCACGTTGGGGATAAATACCTGACGACCAAATTCCAGAGAGACTCTGCGTTTGCACCGTGTCACGGAGGCAAAGGTTCGCGATGTACTCCGTGACACATTGCTTGTTATTCCGGAAAAATTCCTCACCAAAAGATAAATAGAACACTTAGGTTCATTTTTAATTATTCCGACTTGGTGGAGCAAGAAATTGGGTTACAGGCAGTTGAGGGGACGAAAATCTTAGGTTTCCCTCTCTATCTCTTTCTCCTTTCTTTCAATTGTTTAAATGATTTACACTCATTTAACGATGTTTAATCCACAAATGAGTGGCTAATTTCACTTGGCCGAGGTTACAACAATTGTATTAAAATGTGATTGTTGATCATTTAGTTTTTTCATCTTTTCTTCCATGGTTGTTCTATTAATTCTTGTTCTTACTGCATTAATGTTTGGCCAATGTTGATGTAAATATAAAAAGTCCGGTTTCACTCGAGAGAGCACGAAATTGGAAAGTTGTGAATTAATAGGATATGATCTGTTCTTAGTTTGGGAAAATTGAGAATTGATTTACCTTCGTGATAGAAATATACCTGAAATTCATATTAGTCAATTGTGGAATCGGTTTTGTATGGCTAGAACATGAATTGCTTCTTATCACAGAAATGTAGGTGGAAGGTCATGATTCTTAAGTTGGGTTAAATACTTAATCCATAGGCATAAGTTTCTACTAGCAACTGAGAAAAGATTAACCAACTTGTATCGATAATTAATTTCTCTACATGTTCGTTTTAGCCTCAGCATGCTCACATTCATCGTTCAGACTCACTTGTATATTCATTTTAGACTTAGTATAAATTTAGATAACAAAATTATAAAAACTTTTCTTTTTACATTGTTGTCCGTATTTTTAGAGTTACGCCCTTACAGCTAATTGACACTTGAGTAGATTTGCCCCGTAGTCCAGTCCTTGTGGGATCGATACTTGGCTTACTTGAGCCACTTACTACTTGTTCGACCACGTACACTTGTGTGTAGTCATCCAGACAGCCGAACAGTACTTCCTAATTTGCTCCTCACTATTCGGCTTCTTAGTGTTGACTTTCTTGAGCTCGAATAGTCTGTGATCGAACTCGGCTGTGTTCATTGGGGTATGATAGTCTGGCCCATAAAGTAGTCTGTAGATGGTCCTCTCAGATATGTCCACAGGCGTCTCCCGAACCAACACCTGTGTTAAAGCTTGCCTCTTTTTCCAGTCTTGACCACCCAATGCCAAACATTGTAGTGTGGTTGCGTAGGCTGCATAGAATTCTTTGACTAAGTAGGGACTGTAGCTTCCTGATGGCTCCATCAACCATCTGAACCTGTATTTGTAGAATAAAGCCTGCAGCTCAAGGAGGTCCTTGAGCCTCGTGGTGACTAGCTTGGGCTCCTCGCAGATGCTCCTCTTCAGATGTCCTTTTACATTCAGAGCAATGTCCCTGTTGTATATAACCCTCATACCATGAACACACCATCTCCTCACGTGCCTTGGTTGATAATTGGATGTGTTCGAGGTCTCAGTCAGTTCATCACCTATGTTCCCTTGTTGAGCACGTGACTCATCAGCTACTTCTGCGTTTTTCCAAGTTGTGGTGCCATCAGGAGCAATTTCGGCTGTGGCCCCGGCATTTTCATCTATACAGCTTGGAGGGTCCCTTGCTAGTGGAGTAGGAGCATCAACTAGGGCTGTCATATTTGTAGTTCATTGAGCCCTAGCCTTGGTTGATCTCCGCACCAGCTGCTCTTCTAACATTTCATATTCCTCCTCCGAGCTACTTGATTCTTCGGAGGAGGATCACGCGTCCCAAAGTCTGCGGTATGACGGTTGACTCCTCTCAGGCACTTGTTTCTTTTCCAGACCTTTATTTAGTGTACCCCTCGGAGCCATTGTACCTGTGGAAGAATAGTTAGTATACAAGATGAGATGAAACATAATCAACTTTTAAATTGTGTCTTAGTAGACATGACGACTGACCTAACGAGTCGTTGCCACTGGCCACGACTCGTGAGATCGGTCGTTGTCTTCCGGTTGTGTTTTCTTCATGCTGGACTAGTGGAATTAACGACTAGTCACAACAAGTCGTTGCCTGAGGCAACGACTCGTTAGGACAGTCGTTAGGTACACTGGTCACTAGGTTTAATTTCCACTCGGGACGAGCCATATGACGAGTCGTGAGATAATACCACGACTCGTTACATGGGACTGCTACATGGATCATGCTCAAGAGTTTGATATACAATTGTTCAAATAGCTCTCATCATGTTCATCATCTAAAGTAAAGATTCCACAAGTATAGATTCTTCAAGGGTTCCGAAAAAAATTTTCATTCAATGTCTTACCACTAGGCTTCCATGAAACTCATGATATTAGGTCGAATTTAAAATCATTATATGAGAAAACTGATGGAGAAGAGCATACATAAAATACTAAAAATAATGTCGAGCTAAGCAGGAAAGAGAGTTGAATTAGAAATTGCAATAGAATGTGGCACTTTGAGTAGTTGAGTGTGATCGTGTGTGTATGTGAATGTTTTGAGATGGAGCAGTCGATCTTGGAATGGTGAAAAAGTTGGTAGTTTTGAAGTTATGTTTTGGGTTTAAACTCAGATAAGAGTTTGGAGGGCAATAAAATCGGGTCTTTTATATGATTGAAATAAGAATTTACCCTAATTAGTGCGTGGGTCGGATCGGGTGGAAGTTACTTAAAAACACATCACGACCCACGTAACGATCCGTTATGTGGATAAATGACTCGTTTGTCCATTCGTGCAGTGACTTGAGCTTAAGAACTTACCTGGGACCTAACGACTCGTGTAACGACTCGTGGTGTAACCCAATGAGTCGTGACCTGAGTCGTTGGCCCTGAACTATGGTAGCTTCCTAACGGGTCACCCAACGAATTGTTTGGCTGCCCAAAAATTGGTTAAGTGAGTCGTTATCACCTTTCTCAGTTTAATTCCCCCTTTGATCCTTAAACTTAACGGAAGACCTCACGATTCGTTTCCAGTGGGAACGACTCATTTGGTCAACCGTTGTCTACACTGTTTCATGCAGCAATGACGGCGATCCAGTTAACGAGTCATTTGCTCTAATAACAACTTGTTCTGTGCTTTTTGGCACCAGCAACTCAACTTCAGATTTTCGATTTTAACTTCAAATTTCCCATCTAAATAACCTGCACACATCAACACACGTAAACACTATATTTTTCTTACATTTACAACTTAAGTTGCCTCCCAAGAAGCGCTTGATTTAATGTCGCGGCATGACGTGAATATTTTGACTACTCAGACTTCACCAAAACACCTCCATGGGTTTCCTCCTATGTAGCACCTGATTTAACGTCGCAGCACAACACAAGTCCTTGGGTTACTCAGACTTCACCCAAAGCCCAGAGATCCACCAGCCTAATTTCTTCACTTCTCCCCAGATACGCTTTCACCCATTGACCGTTAACTTTAAAGCGCTTTCCTTCTTGATTTTCTAGTTCAATTGCCCCATGGGAAAATACTTGAACCACTTGAAAAGGCCCCAACCACTTGGATTTCAACTTTCTAGGAAACAAGCGAAGCCTAGAATTAAATAGTAATACCATGTCACACAGACTGAACTCTCTCTTCTCAATCTTCCGGTCATGTTGAATTTTCATTCTTAGTTTATAAATTTCAAAACTCTCATAGGCTTTCAAGTGAAACTCGTCTAGCTCATTTAACTGATCAAGCCTCAAGTTCGCAGCTTCATTCCAATCCAAATTCAGTTTCTTGAGTGCCCACATAGCTTTGTGCTCAAGTTCAACCGGAAGATGACATGTTTTTCCATAAACAAGTTGATACGGAGACATACCTATAGGATTCTTGAATGCGGTCTGATAAGCCAATAAAGCATCATCTAGCTTCCTTTCCCAATCTGACCGGTTTGCATTCACAGTCTTTGCCAAGATGGTCTTAATCTCCTGGTTTTTGACTTTCACCTGCCCACTAGACTGCAGATGATAGGGTGTTGCCACCCTGTGTTTTACCCCATATTTCTCCAATAAACAGCGAAACAACCGGTTACATAAGTGTGAACCCCCATCGTAATAATGGCTCTGGGAGTCCCGAATCTAGCAAATATATTCCGCTTCAAGAATGTTGTGACACTCTTCCCTTCATTATTTGGAAGTGCAACTGCTTCCACCCATTTCAAAACATAGTCAACAGTAACAAGTACGTACTTCATCCCGTTTAAGCTCACAAATGGGCCCATGAAATCAATGCCCCATATATAAAATAGCTCAATGACCAGGATGGGAGTAACAAGAAGCTCATGCCTCCGTGATATGTCTCCTTGCCTTAAGCATGCATCACATGCCTTTGCAAAAACATGCGCGTCCTGGTGAATGGTTGGCCAATAATACCCACATTGCAGAATCTTGTGGGTTGTGCGAATCCTGCTGTGGTGACCCCCAACAGGGGATGAGTGGAAGGCCTCCAGTATATTCAGCATCTCTACCTCTGGCACGCATCTTCGAATCACCCCATCAGCACATATGCGAAATAAGTAGGGCTCATCCCAGAAAAATTTTTGCACATCAGACATAAACTTCTTCCTCTGGTGAAAAGACAAGTGCTCTGGTGCAACATCACTTATCAGATAATTAGCAAAGTCTGCAAACCATGGGATGAGATCTTGTGAGGCCGCTAAAACCTACTCGTCTGGGAATACATCATCTATGTCATGCTCATCTCGAAGTGCTGCATCAGATTCCAATCTTGATAAGTGATCTGCCACCTGGTTTTCAGTCCCTTTTCGATCTTTTACCTCGAACTCAAACTCTTGTAGCAGCAGAACCCATCTAATCAACTGTGGATTGGCATCCTTCTTTGCCCTCAGATATCTCAAAGTTGCATGGTCTGTATCGACTATCACCTTAGTTCCAAGCAAGTATGTCCAAAACTTCTCAAATGCAAATTTACAGCCAACAACTCCTATTCTATCATGGTATAATTTTTCTGAGTTGCATTAAGGGCCTTGCTGGCATAATAAATAGGATGGAAAATCTTTTCACACCTCTAACCCAACACAGCTCCTAGGGCCACACCACTAGCATCACACATGACCTCAAAAGGCAAAGACCAGTCAGGTGCCACTATAATGGGGGCAGTGGTCAATCTATCTTTAAGGCATTCAAAAGCCTTCATACATGCCTCATCAAAAACAAACTTCACCTCTTTCTCAAGCAGTTTACACAAAGGATGTGCAATCTTTGAGAAATCCTTAATGAATCTTCTATAAAACCTTGCATGACCTAGAAAACTTCAAACACCTTTTATAGAAATTGGGGGTGGTAAACTAGAAATAACATCAATCTTAGCTCTATCCACCTCAATACCCTTACCATAAATCATGTGGTCGAGCACTATACCTTTCTTGACCATGAAATGGCACTTTTCCCAGTTAAGCACCAGGTTGGTCTCTTCACATCTCTGCAACACCTTGCTCAAATGAACCAAATAATCTTCATATGAATCACCCACCACCGAAAAGTCATCCATAAAGACTTCAATGATGTCTTCCACCATGTCAGAAAATATGGACATCATGCAACGCTGAAAAGTATTACAAAACCCGAACGGCATCCTCTTAAAAGCAATTGTACCATATGGCAAGTGAACAGGGTATTCTCTTGGTCTTTAGGGGCTATAGAAATCTGATTGTACCCCAAATAACTGTCAAGGAAACAATACCATCCTCTGCCTGCAAGTCGGTCTAACATCTAGTCCATGAATGGCATCGAAAAGTGATCTTTTTGCGTCCAACGATTCAACTTCCTGTAATGCATACTCTTCAACTGGTGACTGGTCTTAGAGGAATGAGCTCATTGTTAGCATTTGGGACCACCGTGATTCCTCCCTTTTTTGGTACACACTGGACTGGGCTCACCAATTTGCTGTTTGCAATAGGATAAATCACACCCCCATCCAACCACATGATGATCTCCTTCTTGCCACCTCTTGCATATATGGATTCAACCTACATTGATGCTCAATACTCAGAATACAATCTAGCTCTAGCTGGATTTTGTGAGTGCAAATACCGGCTGGGATTCCAATAATGTTTGCAATGGTCCACCCGATGGTTTTTTTATATCTTTTCAAAATGGAGACCAAAGCCTCCACTTTCCATTCCTCCAAGTCAGCTGAAACAATGACCGGTAAAGTGTTACCGGCTCCCAAAAATACATACTGCAAACGAGACGGGAGTGCTTTGAGCTCCAATATCGGAGGCTCCTAAATAGATGGCTTGGCTGGTGGGGTCACCCGATTCTTCAAGTCTAGATCAATCTTCTTTGGAGAATAAGTGTATGACCCCATGCCAGCAAGTGCATTAACAATCTCCTCACCCCCATGGATCTACTCAGCACCAACATCCATCAGAACTGCTGCTAAGTCATCAAGAATCAAAAACTCCTCAATGGGCATAATTTGGAACTCAAATTCCACAACATCAATTACTGAGACCACCCTCATATCATTTGGTTGCTTCATGGATCTACATACATTGAATGTCACTTCCTCATTGTTCAACTGAAATTTGAGTTGTCCAGTCTCCATATCTACAAGAGCATGTCCGTTGGTGAGGAATGGTAGCCCCAAAATAATGAGGACCTCAAAATCAACCTCATAGTCCAAAATGACAAAATCCGCTGGAAATATAAAGGACTCTACCTTCACTAGAACATCATAGAGGATTCCCACCGGATTTTTCACTATACGATTTGCCATCAAAAGTCGCATTGTAGTCAATTTGGGGGCTCCCAAGCCCAACTGTCTGAAAACTGCTAATGGCATCAAATTAATACTAGCACCAAGATCACATAATGCCTTAGCAAAATTAAAGGCTCCAATAGTGCACGGTATGGTGAAAGCCCCAGGGTCCTCCTTTTTTTCGAACAAGAAAATGAGATGCTATTGCACTACAATGGTGCAAATTATCCGCAGGTTTGAAACTCATAGTCCTCTTTCTACTGAAAAGGTCCTTCATGAAATTAGCATAGTCGGGCATCTGCTCAAGTGCCTCGACTAATGGGATGTTCACAGACAATTGTTTTAATACTGAGATGAACTTGTGATACTTCTCAAATTCAGCCTTTTTCTTCATCCTCTGTGGAAAAGGGGGAGGAGCTCAAGGAATAGGTGTGATCTTTTGTTGTACCTCCTTCTCCTTTTCCTTGCCAGACCCATGCTCCTTTGCATTACTAGGAGCGGTCTTCTCAACTGATTCATCATCCAAATCTGATCGTCGGAATCTACCACCTTATCATCATCAATCAATAAGGGCTCAGTTGTCTCATCAATCACAACATGTATTGGTGAATCAACTATCATTTTTCGAATCTTAATAGTGACGGCCATGCAATGACTATTATTTTTTGGATTTTGAACAGTGTTGCTGGAAGTGTGCCTTTCTGCCTCTGATTCATTGCAACAGACGTCTGACTTAGCTGCTTCTCAATTTTCTTAATGTCCACGGCATGTGATTCCACCTTTTGATTCATACCAAAGATATCAGCGGGGAGCTCCTTGAAATGGCCATTTGTTGCCTCCATCTATTTAGGTACCTTAGACAACATGTCTTCAACCCTTGAGCCACTAAAATCTGGCTCACAGTTCCTTGGAGGGACATACAGACCGCTTTTATGATTCTTGTACTCCTAACGCTCCTTCTAGTCTCCATTGTCTTTGTACTGGCCTCGGTTGTAGTTGTTATCCCTGTAATAGTTCCGACCTTACTTCCCCTGACCTTGACGCCAAGAGTCTTGGTTATACCCTTGGGTGTTGGTTCGGAAACCTGCCCCTTGATCATTCAGATAATTAGCTTCTTCCTCAGATTCAGATTCGCCTCCATCATTTCTCGGGGCTTTGCCCCGAGAACCCACAACATTCACTTTTTCAGCTTTGGCTCCCATCAAATGCTTAGCAAGCAATCCCATTGTGGTCTTTATCTCAACAATGTCTTGATCTCTTTCTTCATCCTTTCTTCTCTATTCTGCAGACATACCTACCGCATAAGAACCGACCGGAATCTCTGACTCTCTTGTGTGCCATGCGCGGTTGGTTTTGGTGATTCTGTCAAGTAGCTTAGCAGCCTTGGCATAAGTGTGACTCATGAATGATCCACCAAATAGGGTCTCAGCCACCGCCTTGGTGTTAGCATTTAAAGATTTATAGAAAATTTCCAACGATGTATTTTCTGGGATCCTGTGGTTAGGCACCCTTTTAAGCTTCTTATTGGATCACAACCACGTCTCGTGAAGTGCCTCAAAATTTAACAGCTGAAGTTATATATCTCATCTTTCAACTGAAAGGCTCTGGAAGGAGGGAAAAATCTTTCAACGGAAGCTCTCTTCAACTCCCTCCATGTGGTAATAGAATCGTTGGGCAGTTCTGCCAACCAAAGCGTTACCTCAATCCCTAATGAAAAGGGAAATAACCTCAGCCAAATCGCATCCTGACTCACTCCCGGTTGTTTATATGCCTTGCAGATACCCACAAAATTGGTCGAGTGAGTATGGACATCATCAGCTGCATGACCCTCAAATATTCCCTTCATGTTAAGTAATTGGATCATAGCACTGGTAATATCAAACTTTGCCCCAACAGACAAAGAGAGAGAGATAATAGCTCCAGTAGCACCGGCTTCGTCTATATCAGCATCATCATCCTCATCGAAATACCGGTGTCTCTGTTGTTCTGGACCTCTGTTCTTTCTAGCTCGCTCTGCTTTGGCAGTTAGACGTTGCTCTTCAGCAACCCTAGCTAACTCACGATCTCTAGCCCTAGCTTATTCCTCAGCCAACATTCTCTCTGTAGCTTGGTCCACTGTTTCTTGCTCTTGGATATTGGCCATTCTTCTCAGATTTCTCAGTGTCTGCTCAAGTTCGTGATCGATTTGAACCAGGGATTTTCCTTGGCTCTTATTATTGGGCATACACAAACCTAAGACCTGTTAAAAACAAAAACAACAAAAGAAAAATAAAAAGGAAATAAGAACCAACAGTAAAACAAACACAATTAACAAAAGTCGTCGTTGTATTCCTCGACAACAGCGCCAAAATTTGATGTCGCCCAAATACACCTCGCAATTGAGATATAAAGTGGTCGATGTCAAATATAGAACCCAACGAAGGTTGAGGTCGATCACACAGGGAATATGGAAAGAACTTGAGTTAATGTGATCCGCTATTACTATTGGATTACTTATTTTCTAGGGGGGAAAGAAATAAAATAATAAACAAGAGTAAAGACTACTATATGTTTAAATCACTTTCGGTTTGTATTTAATTAACAAATTGACTAGGATTGTGTTCCCCATGACTTCATAAACACAAGGCTTCTACACTAGTGATCTATTCCGGTGTTTAGCATGCAATATTGGTAAGTTAGGTTCACCTAAATGGTTGGACCCCTATCTAGATGATTATCACCACGCAACTTGGTCCTTATATGGGTGTATGCTTAATTAACCCTTACCTTAATATCAGATTAGCTATCCCCGGACAAGTTCAAGCTATTAAATCAGGGTTGATAGCCTCAAATCTCCGTTGTTAATCCCTTTTCCCATTCATTACTCCCTTGATCCGGTAAGTAAGAATAAGGCGAGTTTCAACGTTTGCAACCGTTAAGAAATAATTAAAACGAATGGAAAAACAATTCATGCATTAAACCTCGTTCAAGAATCACTAAGTGTTTAACCTATGTGTGTTAATTCATCATGGTTCCCACAACCCTAGTTATGGGTTTAGCTACTCATGC